>JANVCC010000066.1:1858839-1995103 GCA_025345505.1 Todiramphus chloris collaris | reverse complement strand
GATTTGATATTGCATTTGTATATATTTTGTATATATTCCATTATTTTAATTATTCATTAAAGCTGGTTTAGTTTTCTTTTCCAATCTGTCTCTCTCCCTTATTCTCTTTCCTTCTCTTTTGGGAGGGGAGAGGGACTAATAGAGGGCATCTGTCATTTGTCTAGTAGTGACCCAGTATTTGACAGTTATTAAAAAGGGATCCATTGTCTCCTGCAAAAGATGCTGGGAGAGAAGAATCTTAGAGGCAACACTTCTGTAGCAGAAAGCAAAAAGCTAGATTACAGGCCACAACTGAAGCCACTGAGAAGAAGCCTACAGGCTGGTGTAATGAAGCTTCTGCAGAGGGCAAAGTTGAATTTTATGGTAATCATCGTTGCATCATCTTCTACCAAGGAAAAAAAAAGATTGCAAACATTTGCATCCCTGCTTGATAGTGACCCATTCAGCCCACATACCCTCACTGAAGGCCAGCAGGCTGTGAAAACCCATTTGCAGTTGGGTAGATACAAGTCATGTTTCACCTAGTCTGATCATGCAGGTGTTCCAAACACACCCAGGTGGAGAATTCAAGAGGAGTATTTTCTGCCAGGGCTGTTGTGGAATTTAGGGATTCACATGCAGGACAGAGAGGACATTGGAAATATATTCTGTGTCCACATCTCTGGAGATGGAGCCTGGAGCATCCCTTTGGGAAAAGGAGTCACATGAATAGTACTATTGCACTTGAACAGCAAGGTCCCTAGCAAGTGCTGCTGGGGAGGGGATTCAGGATGCAAAACTTTGTGAGGCTTAGTTAACCAGCACCCCAGGAATATAACTCTGCAAGGGCAATAGGATGCAAAAGAAACATCCTGCATCATTTTAGGTACAATGGGATACCCCACCGTGGCTCCAGCTGCCATCCTGCCAGAAAGAGACGTGTCTTAAATCCAGTCATCTTTGTTGTGTTTGCCATCAGGGTCCAAATGTCTCAGATTGATAATGACATCAGGAGTAGCACTAGGATTCTAGTTCTAGGCAAGCAAATCACGCTAAGTATCCTACCCAAATAATCACTTGGGTAGTTTGACTACTAATACTTTGACTACAACTTTTACCTACTTAACCTTGCTACCATTGAGGGTTCACTGGGCATATGGATGCACTTCAGGATATTTTTTCTGGAACAGGCATCAAGAGCCACTTTCAAGCTCAGTAAGAAAAAAAGGCCAGTAAGACATTGATCTTTTCCAGGTAAATTTATATAAATATTCAGTGAATGAATTCTGAATGTAGAAGGTATTCTCTCACAAATAGAGAGTAATTACCAGGAATGCAAATAGATGAAACAACACAAGTGTTTTTAACTGGAAATGATTGGGAAAACTAACAATAAGCTTTCTAGACCAAAGCTTTCAAAGCTTATGACACCTATTAGAGCTCAGTTGTTGTTATTTAGCATGCTTTTCTTGTCTTCTGGTCTTGCAATGATCATAAACAAATTAAATTCCCACTGGCACATCTATGAGACCAGCATATGCAGTAATGTCTGGATGTCTTATTCTTGCCAGGTTTTGAGTATCATCTTCCACAGACCAAATAAAAATTGAGGCTTCGTTACCTTGAAGGATTGATCTCAAGAAGTTTCTTTTAAGTCTTTCAAGTCTCAGATAAAATGGCAAAGCTATTCTGGTTGCTCATAACCAGTCACATCAGATCACAGAAAAAAGGTGGCACAAAGTGCACCAACACTTCAGATCTCACCTGGGAAAAGAGAAATTCAGGGTTTTCCGCAGCATGAGAAATATAAGATCCTTTCAAGGACATTTACAGTCCCAGAAATCAGAAAGGGTGCTCTCTATCCTATCCTGGGATCCATTCCTTAAAAGGCTTTTGCAGAGTTTGACTGCTTTCAAATGCCACTGCAATGACAGAACATAAACACAAGGCATTACATATGTTCCCAAGACCTTTACCACCACGCTCCCCCTCCTACCCTGCCAAATCCTCAAAAAAATCTTAGATGATTTCACCTAATTGATTTAGTTAACTTTCCAAAACCATTGGAGAGCTAAATGTGGTTTGTCTCATATTCAGAAGGGTTAGATAAAGTTGAGGATTAATTTTAGCAAAGTAATATCAGATGGCTAAGTGCTAGTAGATGTGCAGAGACTCAGGAAAGTGATGTAGGAGCACTGCGTTGTCATGGAAGGGAGAGAATTACTTCAATAGTTCCTCTCCATTTATAATTCCTATAATGATATTATCTCAAAAGGAAAATAACCTCCAGGATGTCTGAGTCAATGACAGTTCTGTTCACCCACAGCTTTCTCAAACTAGTTTTATCGTGTAACATATTTTCCTGACATATCTTGTCCTACTCTTTCCCATCCACAGACAGAAAAGTTCACCAACATATAAGTTCAATGCAGCTCTAGTGACAGTATTTAGACTGGGGACTTTATTCACAAACAAGTAGCATGGTGTTTAGTACAAAATTAATCTACTGGAGGTTTGAGCACTGACACTCAGGAAATTATTATGCAGCTAAGCACCACTTCATAAGCTCTTCTGTTTCCCATAACACCAGTCAATATCATCAGCCCCAGCACGGGAGGCTGAGGCCAAGTATCTAAACAGCAATAAAGCATGGGGACAGTACCATTACAGCTTCAAAATGAGAACAACCTGTAGGTATTGTCTGGTGGGCAAGCAAGACCAAATGCTTGATGGAGGTCCAAGAATTATCTTCCTCAGCTTTGTTTTTTAAGCCTTCAGGGACAACCATGCCTTGTGAATGTCAACAAAAGGTTTTTGTCTTGCTTTCAAAACAAGAGTATCTCTGTGGTAGGGTCTGGATTTTATCACAGTGCTCCACATTGCCACCCGTGGTGGTACAGAGCCCCGTGCCCTGGGTCACCACTGTGGCTCCTACAGAAGTGGTCAGCTCCTTAGATCTCCCACCTGGACCAAGCACTTCATGCCTGTGTGCCCATGGTGGCCTTCTCAGTGCTCCTCTGTGCTGAGCAGCAGCATATTTTTAGCAGCCATCTGGCGAAGCTGGAAAAAACCTTTTTCTTTCTAGATTACACAGCACTGCTGTGAAGTGAGGCAGCACTAGGGCTGTCACCCAACCCCACACCGAACAAATGGAAGCATCTCTCCTGAGGGCAATGGGCCACAGATAAACTTGATCTATTTTGTCACTCCCTCAACCCTCCCCAAATACTGTGGGTTTGCAATAGCCTTTTATCCTTTCTTTAGGTTTCTCACTAGAAAAATGCTTTTCTTTCTCCATGTCTCTTCTCGGCAAACACAGCCTTTGTGTTAGTGCTCCTTACTGTAGGGTTCAGCTACTCAATTCCTTTTCCTTCCTCCTGTCTTGGCTCTCCTGGCAGTGGCAGTTCCTGCAGCTTATTACAGCCACTAGGCAAATGAGTAAACTTTTCATACAGAAATTTTTCTTTTCTAGTGAAAGCAAGTACTTTTTTACCCAAGTGTGCTGCATGTATTTTGCATCTTTTTAAAGATACACACTTTAGTCTAGCCTTTGTAGAAGAGAAGGAAAGAGATCAATAAATAAAATAAATAAACCATAAAGGCATCTTTTCCAGAGTCAAAGGGATGAAGGGGAAACGGTACTGAGGAGGCCACAAGGTTATTTTAGCACTCAGAGTTCATTGGTCTACCCTCACTCCTAAAACATGCGCTGAAATTAGGGAACGTTGTAGCACAAGATGCAGAGGTTGGGCACATTGCTCAAAGCCTTGGCTCATAGAACCATAGGAGAACACTGGAATTCTAATATACAGGAAGAAAGACAAGGGAAAAAACCAACCAAACAAAAGAAAAGAAATGAAAACAAACAACCCCCCCCAAAAAGCAACAACAAAATAAACAAACAAACCCAAAAAAACCACACTAGTTTCCACCTCTGGTTGCTTGGAAAACAGCACATTAAAATATGATCTGAGAAGCCACAAAACTTAAGTGCAGAGCTCAGGAGAAGAAAACCCAGGAGTTCTGCTTCACAAATAAGGCTTTTTAGGCAACTAGGGTACATCAGCGTTATAAAAGTAATTTTTCTTGTGACAAGCTCACTGTAATGCAACTAGCATTCATTTGGAGAGGAGTAAGGAAAGGACCACCATGCTCACCATGACCATACACAAAGGATGAAGCACTCATACAGGCAGAGTCTCTGGCTATAAGTAGTCCAGTCACAAGTGTCAGATGCAGGGTGGCATGACGAACACTGAAGAGCAAATTTAAGTTGTCTTTGAAGTTAGATGACTTAAAGTCAGTGTCAATGTGAAGAGGCAAAGGCATTTAGGAGTGGACAACCAAGTCAACTGAATGTAACAATCTCTTGCATGAATTTACTTTGTATGTAGGGGTCGAAATTAGGAAGCAGGTGGAGTTGCTGTCAAGCACTGGGATTCAGTCAGGCACAGGCAGAAAATACCAGCTCTCACAGTGAAGAGGCACTGGCTATGATCAGGAAAACAAAAGATGCCATCATTTACCTAAGAAAGAGCACCCATGTTAGTGAAAATAGGAGGACCTCCATTGTTTTCAGTCTTAACGTTGCTGTTTATGTATTACCAATTTCACAGAATTCCTTTGAATCTGATGGATAAGTCTTAAGAGCAGGGACAAGACCTTCCCAACATCCATCAGAGGAAGAGAAGTGTACTTTGAAGTCATGTTGTAGTCCCTTTCATCTAATAAAATTTACAAAGCTTAGTGCAAAGGCACCAGCTGAGAATTTGGCCCATGATACTGGATGGTGAACAGTTTTCTCTTTTGAATATGTCTTCACATACACATAAATAATCTTGAATGCCTGTTTATGCTCCACCAATTTTTTTTTCTCCTTAGCTATTCTATATTTGAACAAATGACTCCAATTCCTAAAGTATTTCACATTGTGTTTTTTCCAAGAATATAAGCCATCAAATGCTTGCACCCTGTCAAATCATAGAACTTAGGCAGAGATGGAACAGAATCACTTGTGTGGCATGCCTGCAGCACATCCTAAGTTACTACAAAAATAAAGATGGTTACAAATGAGTACATGGTATCCCTCCCCTAAGCAGGACATAAACCAAAGTTACTAGGAAAATAGGACTGATTTTGATTGGTCCAGATTCTGGGACTTGCTCTGTTTGGTCCAGCTCAAAGTCAAAATTAACATCTTTAGCTTAAAAAGGAGGGTGCTTCAAAGGCCTAATATCTGAGGAAACCTCAGATCTATTAAAAATTAAAGTTAAAATGAATCACCAGTTTAAAAGAAAAAACAAAACCCAAACAAACAGACATTTATATGCTAGTTCTGGCATCCTAAAAAATACTAGGCCTTAAAAATGTAATTCTATTAGGCCATTCTAATCACTCTGCTATTAAAGTTTTAGTATGCAGGATTTCCCAATTCTAGAAAAATGCAGCTTTCTTTCCTTACAAAAATACAAGGAGTGCCAGCCCTCAGAAAAACACACAGGATTAATCTCTTAACTCCAGCAGTCCGTGAGAAACCAGATGCTTACATCAGATGGATGCAAGTATAAATGATGATAGAACCATTGAATCATAGAAAGGTTTGGGTTGGAAAGGGACCTTAAAGTTCATCTAGTTCCAATCCCTCTGCCATGGGCAGGAACACCTCCCACTATAACAGGCTGCTCAAAGCTCCATCCAATCTGGCCTTGAATGCTTCCAGGGAGGGGGCATCAATGACTGCCCTGGGTAACCTCCAGGGTCTCACCACCCTCGCAGTAAAGAATTTCCTCCTATGTGAAGTAGCTTACCGTCAGCAGATGCATATGAAGGCTTTCAGAAATAGTCAACAGTTCTAAATCCTGGCCTTAGACTAGTGATCACTAAACAAAAACCCAAAAGTCCCTCTGGTGCAGGAACTGGTGATACTGTTTTTCAGATGAGACAGAAAATCAAGATCCTGTACTCTTGCAGTAGCTAAGGTCCCTTGGCAATCTTTATAAAACAGAACCACCCAGCTTTGTGCTTTGCCTCTAATTTGACTACTTCCTTCCTCTGCTGCCCATTGAGAATCACTTAATATGATTTCAGTTTGGCAAGGTGCCTCTGATTCTCCTGTCCTTAATTTCATGTAGCATTGCTGTGAATCAGCATATATCATCACATCTGTTCAATGAAAGGTATTCAAGTAGAACACATCCAGGCCTCAGGAGCTTCAGATCGTGTGGAAGAAACATACTGGAAAAAAAAGTCATTATATAAGCAAGTTAAATAGAAGATCCAGGCTCATTTTGGCAAAAAAATCCTAAAAGGATCCATTTGTTGCATTGCGTTGATACTGAGGAAGACATTTCTCAAAGGGCAGCTGAATTTATGCCTCCTAATTATAAGACCAATTATTTGGTATAAAGAAGATAGATCTCAACAGCTGGCTAACTGGCCTGCACACAGATTTGCTTATATATGCAGAGTTCACACAGGGAAAATACGTTCACAGTACTGATACCTCTTTGAAAGTGTCAAGATACTGCCCTAAAGCTCTAGAGGCAAATCCTCAGCCAGTGTATAGCGTCAGCTCCAAAAATGAGGCTGTGAGGACTTTTTGTTTTCACAGTTTAGTGTTTACATCGATGACTTCCAACTTAAAACCACAAGTCACAAAACAAAGCCAAGGTTTTACCATGCGGTACTTTTAATTCAAAACATCCTAATAATACATGGGTAAGGACGCTCCTCTTCCCAGCCTTAGTATTTTTCTTAAAATTCAGTATCAGAAGTATAAAAAACTTCAAAAGCTTGAAGGAATGTAGTATTCTTGCTCTAGTGTTACTTTAGAGAGCGCAATTTTCTCTATTCTTACTCCTCATTCTACTCCTGGATTACTAGGGATAGTTTCTTCTGTCAGAAGTGATAGCATTTCATTGTCTTCCCCAATGATCTGGCACCTTTTAATAGCAGAAAACTTGGTCATTCAGAAAGGCAGAATTAGAAAAAGTATTATTGAAAATCCTTTTAAGTCCAAACCCTAGTGAATTGTGTTTGTATAACAAAATTCTAGAAGGTGGCAATACTTTTCTCCTTGCCATCTCATAAATTTCCCTGTCATCCCGTAAAATATTTCTCCAACAGAATTACTACAGTGAGCAAGCCAACTATAACAATGGAAATTAGATGGAATTCAGTCAGCCATAGAACATTGATGTCATTTAGGTGTATGAAAATACAGCTTCTCAGAACAGCATGGGCAGATGCAGCCACCCCAGCTTTCCCTAGAAGGAGCTTGATGATATAAAATGTTTAACATCTTTGATGCTGAGGAACAAGTAACAAGTCAGAAACCAAGAATGCTCCATACCTCTGTCATATGCCTAGGACCTATAATCTTAATTATTCAGCTGCTGAAGTTGGACCAGTCTACACTGCAGCATGGGCTGCCATTGTAAGCTGCCTCCAGCTGTAATGTAGAAGGGTGTAGAGTAAAGGGTTTAAGCATTTAAGTATGAAAGCTGTGAAGTGTTACTTAAAAAACCCCAACATATCTAAAGATTTTAATTTTAACAGTTGTGCAGAGGGAGTTTGCCAATTAAAGATCATATCTGCTGAAAGATTAACCAGGGAAAACATCATTGTTAAGTGATTAGTAGGAGAAAAAGTAATAAAATGGATGGTAGAAATGCAAATGCTTTTTAATTAAAACAGTTTGGAGAGAGTTCTGTGCACCATGTAGAATTAGCTGCACAGGTTCCTTCACACCAAATATCTACTTTAACAAGAGTGAGCTTATGCATATATTAAATCTCAGAAAAACAAATTTCATACAATCTTAGAAAGAAATACAAAAAAGACTTCAGTTACTTCTGAACAATAAGAATCATAATAAGAGTATCGAAAAGCATTTCATGGCTGAATAGCATGAAACTCTAAGCACCCCAGTGATCCACTGCCCCTCTGTGAGAGGCATCATTGCTCACCAATCTCACACTGATCCACGTTTTGAATATTGCTGTCTGTCCCAAGCTCACTAGAAGGTCATTCTTGGACTCAGTTGCATCAAAGGATGCAATTAATAACCTTGCTTCTTCAGTGATGTGTTATAACCTCCCTGCCAAATACTAATAATTTGTAAGCTTTGTTGAGGCAATAGTGTTTACCCAAGCCCATAATCTGAAGTATTGAAGTGTTGGGCTTTAGATATTGGTGACCAAGTCTCTATGCAAGCACATTCGTTTTCCTTTAAGTTATTGATTTTTTTTTTTACTCTCCACACATTTTCCCCAGACATTTAGAGCCATGGAAAGAAGGAAAATAAAATCTACTTTTTCCAGTCTTCCTTCTCCTTCTAGCTTTATTTCTTCTTTCAGAAGATGTCTCCTATGAAGGATCACATCAACTCAGTGTGGCAGAAAACGGCAGTTGCAGGCAAATTCAAATAGCAGAAAGTCTATGATAATGTCAATGCATTAAAAGGGTGATACTGAGAATTTGCCATACTGATTACATATATCCTTGTATGCTGATGATTTAGATATTCAGGATACCTAGTTGCCATGAAAGTGGGTGTAACTCTTGGCTGCTATGATGGTGGTCAGTGCCTCAGAAAGAACAAAATGCAACAGAGCTACGAGAAAAGGGGATGGGTCCCAGTGATCTTTTGGGAGACAGAGTAAACTCATACCCTTACATTGCTCTCAGTAGTATTTAGACTTGATTGTTTCAAGGGAATCTTGATATTCACTTGAAAAACAGTGGGGGGGGGAAGCATCTAATATTTCACCCAAAGAAAAATTAGGATAATGCAAATGTTCAAAAGCTCAGAGTCCTTCATATTTACTTTTAATCTCTCAGTTCTAAAACATCCAGCATTTTCTACATGCTCAAGGGTGAAAATTGAATTTATTTTTCCCTTTTCTACTTCACATTCAGATAAGCAACCGTTATCTAGAAACACATGGAACAGAACAGTTGTGTTTGGTTTTTTTTTATATAAAGCAATAGATTGGGAAGGTGACACAGAGCATGAAAAGCATGTATTGGGGTCACATCACCAGAAACAAAACCAACATGGCATGTAGAAGGGGAAATTAGTTACAAGGACTGTTGCTACTGTTTCTACAGTGTTGTGTCATCATAGAGGAGATAAAAATTGTGGGAATGGTGGGCATGGGGAAAAGAAATAGCTTTAAGGTAATCCTCCTGTAAAATGACATCTAAATTAAAAAAGGGATTAAAGTATCACCTTTTTCATTTCCAGGGAGATAAAGGCAAACAGAGGACCCCCACACTGGAGGGAAGGAGGGATTCTCATCTAACATCAATACCTGTATCTACACTCATTTGACAGATAATGCAGAGAAGTCACTGGTTACATGATGGGATGTACCTGTGTGATTTTGGATGCCCACATCAGGCAGAGGTGCTTTTACTTTCTACCCCTGGCTATAATGGGAATGAGTAGTTCATGGATGCACATACTTGGGATACCTAACCTAGCTGAGATCCCAGCTGTTTCCAGGGTCTGAAGACTCATTGTCCAGCACTTGGAAGATATTTCCACAGACTGTGTTTTAGGACAGGGAAGCCAAATCTATTTGAAAAACTAGAATCCCCAACACATGGGTTATTCCATCAGGACATCATCCCCTTCAAAGGAAATAAGGAATACACAACCCAAATTGTTTCTGATAAGATCTTTTCCTCCAAGCATCCCAGAAGAGTTATTGATATACATAGGGATAAGTAGTCAACATCAGGATTTCCTTTAGCTACTTTTTTTTCCCCCCTTCTTTTTTTTTTTTTTTAACAAGTACTGGTGTGCTGCACTGTAAAAAGAACGCCAAGTCTTTAGATGTTGGGGAAATGATGACCAACTGTGCTCTTAATTGACAGAGATCACTTCACTTCTGGCAAGGATATGACCACTCCACATTTTCAAGCACATTTTCTTTTTAAATAAAGTCTGAAATTTTCCAACATGACATATCAATTCAGAATTAGAGGTAAAAAAAAAAAAAACCAAAATAAAACAAATCAACCAAACAGCACCACTCAACTGCAGCTCAATATAAGGCAGATGTTCCTTGCAGGATTTTCCGCCTTTTTTTTTAAGCTACTACATTAATCACACTGTGTAGTTGCAACAATACACACAACATTCATCACTGAACTTTTCATTAGTTAAAATTCATCCGTATCAGTAAAAACACAGATGGCTCCTAAAAGCAGCGTCTTCTATACCAAAGCATCCTATCTGTCTTCATCACATGCTTTGCAGGAACTTAACAGAATACTTTTAAAGTCTGGGCTCCTTTGCAGTCAGTGTTGAATGTTTTACAGTATATACCATTGTTGGATCAACTGCAGGGCTACTGCAAGTTTGATTCAAGGGGTGTTGGCAATGGGTTTTTCTAAGCAGTGTTTCTAAAAGCTCTTAGTAATACCTATAAATAGATTCACCAACAACACTCTATCTGTCAGTGTACAACAAAGAGTCATTTCCTCACTTAGGTTTCCAAATAGGAAATATTATTACATTTCATGGAATACCCTGAAATATTGCAGTTACGATGCACTGTTTGTTACCTTGCAAAATTCCTTAATCATATAAACAAGCACTCTCTCCCTTTTCCCCATGTTCATACACACTTGTATTCTTCTATCCCATCTAAAATATTAACTACCCGATGAACTTCTGTTTGTAAAACGTTAGACTAACAGCCATCAAGAGTGATCAAAAAAACTACCAATCAGCCAGAATTATCCCTACTAACACCTGAATTAACATCAAACAGAAAAATACATGCTAGTCTGAAATTGCTGGTCTTACAAAGCATGAATAGGTAAAAGGTCTTAATTTGACCTCACACAGACTGTCGCTGCATATTGTAGCACATCAACAAGAAGTCGGGATGCCATCCACACCCTGGGAGTCAAAGTTTAATAGAATTAAAAGAGCAAAGGACTGGACTTCAGAAATGGATTTCCTTTTCCATCAAAAATCACATTTTTTATCTTTATAAGACAGAAATTTATAATGAAAAAACAGCAGTGCTCATTCTAATACTTATTTAGGGGCTGAAATATTTCAGCAAAATTTCCTCATTGCAAAGACAGGGATAGAGGAGAATTTAATTACAAAACCTATTGAAAAATTGTTAGCTTTACTACTCCACCTCCTCCTGTCACATTTCTCCATTAAGCACCACAAAAAAGCTTGTGGATCAGCTACTACAATGAAAATGGCAGTTTATGAATATAAGCTACTGAACACCCTGAAAGCAGCAAACCTCTTTAAAAAAAAAAAGTCTCCCTTTGTCTCCGTGACAAATTATTCCTACCCACAATTGCACAGAAGCACTAAGCTCTAGGCTGCTGAGTGTAATATGTGGCGCATCTGGCATTGGGACTTATCTTTGGGTCTGGTTTAAGAGGATGCAACATCGTTGATTTCAAAGGAATTTTTTTTAAGGTTGTCTTTCATCTTATATCCTCGCATCAAAATGAAATAGTAAACTGATTCTAGAAAATAAGCTCCTTCAAAAATGAAAGCTCTGTTCAGTAAGCCAGAGGCAGTTATTCAACCCACTGAGATTATCTAGGAAATTCTACAGAGGCACCCAAGCCTTTCAAAGTTTGAACAAAATCCCACTGGAACACCTGGGTGGCAGCTCCCAAATTCTCAGTCTTGTGAAGATGCCCAAGAACGTACCTTTGTAAAACTACAGGCACGCTGCCAGTTAAGGGTGTTCAGGGCCACAACAGCCTGAGAACACCAGCAGGTGAGTGAAATACTCAATTTAATATTTAACAAACAGATTTAGACACTCCTCCTATCCTGGAAATGGCCATCAAAACTTCAGAAATACCTTTCTTAAGCAAAGGAATCTGAGGTCAGATATTTCCACATACAGACCACTCACTGGGTATTACCAATCATCACTATGGTGTAGCACATTCTTTGTTAGCTATTTGCAATTCCTGATGTATGGCTGATTACCTAAGTCACTGGGTATTATTTCTCCTCTCAGTAGCTTTCCAAGTTACCAATTAGCATTTATAGTAGAAATATTTTGGGAACCACTCCGTTGCCTGGATATTTGATGGCAAATATTTCTTTTTTGTGCAAACACAGGTCATTTCTACAAATTCTAGAAATTAAAAGGATAAGAAAATATTTTCAATTCTAGCTGATCAGTATGTTATTTTCATTTGATTTCAAGTAATAATTTTAATCTATTAATAACAACAGCATGAACAACAAATGTAAGAATCATAGAAACTTTTGTGGTAGCTGTGGAGAAAGTGCACTGCAAAAAATTATATTAAACAAATCCTTCTTAGAACAGTATTATTCTATAATGATAATAATAATAAAAAAACAAACCAAAAACCAAACATGCATGTTAATTCTTCCTTGTTTATCTTCCCCCCTGTGAGTCCAAAAAATTATCATCTTAGTTGGATATTAATTTCATCCAAAGGGATGCAGTGTTTTAACCAAAGATGATAAAAAAAGATTAAGCCACATTTGGCTTCATAAAGTCAGAGAAGAAACTCATTAAATATTAAATTCTGCTAGCAATTCATCATGCTACCCTCAAGGTAATTTTGAATTGAGGTATTAGACTTTGGGAATATGTTTTTATACCTAATTCACACACATGTCCTTTTTCAGCTCCTGTAAGAAGTTATCCAACACCTATTCTGCTTCTCGTGGGAGGAAGCCCAGCATCTCAGGTACCAGGACATGGTTGTTTAGAGTCGTGTTCCTGGCACAGGCACCAACCAGTGTGTGTGACCTTCAACACGTTCCCCTGATTACAAGAGGAGCTGGATGCCTTCACACTTTATGAGACACCTCTCAGTCATATTGGGAATGAAATAGCTTTAAAAGTCATGACTTTGGGGGTATCAGTGCTTCAGCTCTTTCACCGCTAAATGGGACCAACTGCACACTGTTGAAGGCAGCATCTAAACAGATAAGAAAGAAAGCAGAAGAATGATAATAACAGAAAGGCAACCAAAAATGCTGAAAAAAAAAAAAAGCAGGATGTGTAATTTGCCTCAGTTCAGAAGGAATGAGTAGCAGAGATGGGAATTGAAAGTAGAAAGCAGATCTTCTGGCCTTAATTTAAAAAATATCTGTATCTAGCACTACCTTTCCCAAATGAGAATTGACAGAAAAGCTGTGTGATTTCTTCTTCCTCCTAAGGAAAATCTCACTGTAAACAAGATGATAAAGTGAGGCAGGATTTAATCAGGACCAAGACAACATCTGGCAGGACTATCAGTCTTGATGCTCCAAGAGCTCTTCAAAGAACTCAAGGGAGTGGCTCCCCAGTCTGAGAGTCTGTCTGAAAGGCTAGCTTTGTCCAGAAGTTGGGGTAACTGTATGAAATAAATCCCTAAGGGAGCTAGGAAGGGGTGTCTGAGTGTGGGTGACAGGGAATGATTTAGCTCCAGTAATAACTGATGTAGCTGGGCTTCAAAAGACATGCTAATCCTCTCAGAAAAGATAAAAGAAAAACTTTGATGAGAAAAGTTTATATTAAAAAAAAAAAAAAACCAAAACAGATGGAAAGGATGTCCACAATCAGATTCAAACAATCTGATTTTGTACGAGATTAGAGCCATCCTACGTCTTACAACAGCAAGGAGCCTAGCCTCATGACAACAAAAGCCCTTAACTCCTGCTACGTTCTAACAGAATTGCAAAAATCAGTCATGTCACCATCTCATTACAACAAAACAGCATCTACCAGCTTTTATACAACTAATCAAGAGTCTGGAATAAACCAAGGTGCAGTCTGAATCTTTTGCATTGAATCCACTGTATAATGCAGAGACCTTCCCATATGTAACCGCCTACTATAGCTTCTGCAAACAGCTGGTACAGCCACACTGCTTCAGTGTTCAGACAAGTTTTGAAGGGTTTTCACAGAATTTCATGAGCGTTAACATTAATTTAAAAAAGAGTCTTTAACCTAAAGCTGTATTTTTCCTTTCAGGTCCACACTAAAGCCCCAAGGGAGTGACAACTTCATGCTCCTTCGTGTCTCCAGTAGGCTGGATGCCCACCAGGGTTTGCCCTTTCACAGGCCAAAGCAGGCACTCAGCCCACATGGGAGGAATGTGTGTAGGTCAGACTGCACTTCCTATCATCACACCCCATCAAAATCACTGTTCCAAGCCAAAATGATGAAGGTTTTTTTTTCTTACAGAGAGCTTGTGATGTTGTTTTCCCAGTGGCTTTAAAAGCTCTGTGTTCCCAAATGCTTCTGGTCCTTTCACCAGAGCCTATTCTTCTCAGAAGGACCTCACAGTCAAAACCTATTTTCATGACATGCTGTTCTTTGTTATTTTAATTACTTGTGATATGCTGGGGGGGAGGTTCCCTATATATTTAGAATAATTTGCAAATGTGACTATAGTTTCACTTTCCTATATAATTGTATTTTATTATATTTGCCAGACTTTTGCACTCCCTTTTCAGTAAGCCAAGAAGCTTTACAGGCTACTGGTCATCCACAGATTTAGATTCAAAGGATCTGAATTGTCTTACTGTGCTTCAAATTAACCACAGTAGGACAGAAACACTTCATAATGGAAAGGCAGACAACAAAGACTGCAGAGATTTCACTGGCAACAAGATATTATAATAGATAAATAGACTCAGGTACTTAGAGAAGCTGGGTGCCCAACTTCAAGAAACAGTTTATTTCACTTTAAACACTACAGACCTACCACAAAATACAACCAGCTGACAATATTACTAAACTGCTTTCCTGGTTACAGGTGTTATCCCAAGTAGGTAAAAGAAGAGACACGTAATTTGTGCTAGATGTTCAGTAAGACAGCCTTCTCTAGATATTGCTGAAGAAGAGAGTAATGGAAACCATCACAGGAGGGGAGCATGGCACTTTGCAGAAGCACAGCCAGGAGCATTAGATCTGAAGGTGAGGACAGTCCAAGTCACGGCGGGCCCAGTCTAATTAGACTCGCAACAAGCAGCTCATCAAGATGTTCAGGAAGGATGGGGAATCTGAGCAAGGTACATTTTCAACAATATAAACTAAGAGCCTTTAAAGAGGTACAGTACAGTGTTTGCCATTTACTTTTCCACTGCTTAATGGAGATAAATGGGGGTAGATCAATGGTGGTGGATAGGGATAGACCATGGCCAACGTGGAGGAATAAAAAATGCAAAGAGTAATCAACAGCAAAGACAAAAAACAAACAAAAAATGGGGGGGGGGAGGAAGATCAGAGAGAACAGCATTACATTTAAAAGCAAAGCTAAGAAGAGCATGAATATTGCACTGCACCCATTGAGAAATAATAAGATGGCATTTCCAGTACACAAGATAAAAGAGGTCAACTGAAAAGAGTCAGTAGTAACTCAGAGAAAGTAGAAGCAAGTCAGCAATTGCAGAGGCAGTGATAACAAAATATGTAAATTAATTTCTTACTTTCTTGATTACATGGGGAAGCGAGGAACTGTTGTCAAGGAAACTGAATTTTGTTTTTGAGGAAGAGATAGTAGGAACTGGGACAAAGCAGGCTAGTAACAGAAAAAAAATAAGAAAAACACTGGATCCCTACAAACTTCACCACAGATTCTGGCAGAGGCTCAAGTGGAAATGTTTTTACAGCCATGGAATAATCTAAATGTGTGACAAAATTTCCTACTACACGTTGCTGGAGGACCTAGAGACTGTTAAAAGGGTAAAATTTGATCTAGCCATGAAGAGAACATCAATTAGAACAACAAAATGGAGTCTAACACAACTAAGTCTGAAAAATGTACAATATTATAAATGGGTGTATGAAAGAAGACATGACAAAACTAAATTAGATAATGTTTAAGAGGCAAATGTTAATTAAGGACACAGGACAGTCTGTGTGGGATTGGAGTTGATACCCTAGGCTACAGCTCAACAACCAGGTTGTGATCCCAGATTGATCTCTGACCCTTGAGGGATCATACGCATCAAACCTCTGCTCTTTGTCTCATTTTCTTTATATGCCGGCAAAATCTCTGGGGCCAGTACTGTTCCTCACAGTCTACAGGCAGTACAAATCCAGAACTTAACTCCTTCAGTTGTGTTGCATAAAGGCAATGAAATCCAAAGAAAATTGGGCATAAAATAAAGCAGCAGATGACTTAGTGACTAGAAGAAAAGCCTAGAAACACTTTTTAGTGAAGAGCAAAAACAAGAGGGAGAAAGTAACAAAGGCTGTAGATGCTATCAGAGCATATACTGGCTCAACAGTGAGCTGTAGTAAATGATTGGGTCAGGGTAGAAGACAGGAGAAATCAAGTTCCAAAGAGCATGGGAGAACTAGCAACACCAGCAGATAGAGGCTGCGTACTGTACAGCCTGACGTACATCAATATTCATACGTCCCTGCTTGGGGAAATGTCAGACACGCTTTAGGCTATTTGTTTTCAGAAGAAATTCTACGAATCCCTCTTGCCATAGGTAAGCACTTAATGCAAACTTTCCACACTGTTGTACTAGCTTGTGCACAACAGTATACTGTGTTTCTCTTTTCCAGATAGGAAAATATGTCCCTTAACAATGTGTCTTGTGTCAACACGTATTGCCCAAATGCTTTTTTTTTTTAATTATGCACTTTCAATTATCTTCCTTCTAGTAATCCTAGAATGGAAAGTTAATATGGAATAAGCAAACAAAGCACAGCAAATGCACTTTAAAACATGTGAGTATCAGTAAAATAATTTTCAGTTAAATAGAGAGAAAAAAAGACAGGTAGATGACACGTATTTATTCTGTAAAGTGCAGCACTGCATAGTGATCCAAGCTAATTTTAAAGAAGTTACCTTTAGTCTTGCATGAACCACATCATACAACTTTTCTCTCCCTCAACCCTATCCAATATATTAACTTCAAAATAATTTCCCTAGTATTTGACATAGTTGATATCATTGGGATCACATTATTGTTTTGCTTAAATCTTGTCAGTATCAATACCTTCATAATGTACTAGACAAGCAATAGGGCTTAACTTATTTCCTTATTAATGACAGATAGTTGATAAAAATATGACAACTAGTAAATAAATACATGAATAAAAGAATTGAAAATCATCCACTCAATCTACAGTAGAGGTGCTGGTGCCTAACTCTCCCTACTCAAAGGCTTTCCCTTACAAATTCATTGCATGGAAAGCACAGGACAGTAAGCTTCCTGACTGCTTTTTGAATGTGACAAAATAGTGAAGGTCTTTAGCGTAAGCCATAACATTGCTTTGCTATTTAAAGTTTTTTAGGAAAAAAAAAAAAGCTTTAATGAGAAATTGCTGAGATTCCATGATATAACATATAATTTGAATGATAGTATTATGAATTTTCATAGGTTATTCCAGTTTTTCAGCATGCCTTTGCCACTCTGATAAAACATTATATTAACTTGGCTAGTACCACATCTGTGAATACAATGACTTAGATATGTTGTAGAGAGAGAGTTTGGTGGCTACGTTCCCTCAGTATATTATTTATTCTTGACTTACTGTGTTACAGACTTGCAAAAGAAAATTCAGGTTTCCTACCTGCATTTTTTTCTCCAAAGCACAACGTGTTCTGTAGTCACACGGGGAGCCAAGATGGTGCGACTAGGAACACAGGCACATAAAGATGCTGGAAGCTTCTCCAGCATCATCAAGGCTGTTGCTGTCAGGCAATGGTATAAGTAATTTTGCAGCAGACCAACATCTATCTCAACAATAGTTTTTCCTCCACTACCCTTACAGGAAGGTTAGTTCAAAACCTTATTTTTCGGACAGCTGGATACCTTCTAATTTTCAGCCAGAGTACCTGCATTGCTAACACCACCTATTACTTTTTGCTTTACTCCTCTATTAGTGAAAACAGCTCTTTTCCATCCTGCTGCCTGCCACTCTTCCATCCCCAGGCAGATAAATGCTCTCAGCTTTGTGCCAGCAGCAAGTTCCATTAATGCATTCTTACTTTTTCTGCCTATCTCACTAAATACAGTGTTAAATGACAATAACTACAGAAGCAATAAATGAAGTTCATCTGGCACTTTTTCTTTCAAAACACCCTGTTACCTCCCCAGTCCTATTTTGTCCAGGGCAACACCACAAGGACATACCCAGATTGCCTTCCCCCTTGCATCTGTGCACCAATCTTCAAGGGTCATTTGCACCCTGGGAGTTCCTCCCCAACAGAGAAATTACACATTGCTCAGTGTTACACAAGTATTTTGAGCAACCATTGACTCCATTGCACAGTCTTGCTGAAAAACTGTAATAGCTTTGGAAAGGAATGTACCTTTGGCAAGGAATGTACCTTTGGCATCTTTCTCAAGTCCAAACCATTCCTTAAAGATAAATAGTTGTGTGTGTCTGCATATATTCCTTCCACAGGCCCAGAAATCAGAGGCTCTTCCAAGTGACATTGATTACATACACATCCATCAGTCAGAGATTTACTCACTATACTATACCTATAGTTTCAGGAATGTCATCAACGAGCTACCTAGCAACCAGGAAAATCACAGGGTCAGACAATTTCTGCTGATCAGTCACACAATCAGTTGATTAGTTCCAATTAATTTGGAGTTTGATTTCTTAATTTTTCAGCCACCTGTTCCCAGGGAGATTTCAACACTTCTCATGCTCCTCAACAAGAAACAGCTAAGGTAATATCACTGAATTTTGCATAAATATCTTCCCCTTGGGAATTAAAACCTGTACTACTCATTACATATACAGGAGGAAGAGAAAATTAAGAAAATCCATGTGCAAGAGTCCTTGGGCACAGTCCTTTTGGAGGAACTGCAATATAGTGAATGCTGCAGCATTGTCCGTGCACATGGAATAGAAAATATTTAACAATACACTTTTTTAATCAGTAATTTTTCATCCCCTGTATGTGACCAGTTGCAAAAAACAAAGCATTGTATTTGTGAAGTTGCCCAAATGTGTTTTTTTGCCATGTTTTGCACTCAGAAACATACACTAGTTTAGTTTTGTTTTAACTTTCCTTATCATTGCCTATTTTTCCAGTGAAAACAACACATGATTTCTGCAGGCAAGGTTTCAGAGCTACAGCACAGAAGTAAAAATGTTCAGGGAAGCCAGAGAAGCATTAGAAGGTTGACATTCTTTGCCCTCTTCTTCAAACACTTGTGTTTAAGTATATATACATATATATAAAACACTTGTGTATAAGTGTAGTCAATTCAAACTCTGTGTAGTCCAATAAACTACCAACAATTAAATGGTCTCAAACTCCCAGAATTACAATTCCAAATTTTCCCTCTCTAATGTGTTAAGGCCCTACAATAAAAGAAGATTTATGTTTTGACTCATATCTATAACAGTTTCTTAAAATCATTACACTAAAAGAGATTAAGATGTTTCAGGTATATATACACATTGCCAGATACCAACAGTTGACACCACTGTTCATTCTTTTGGTGGAAGAAAACCTGAAAACCAATGATGTATATTCCTTTTAAAGATCCAGCAAGTTTTAAACACTAATTCATAGAGAAAGCAGCAATGATTCATAGATCATTAGAGAGAAATCCTCTCGAATGCAACCTGTTAGGAGAAATACATGGTAACCCTGGAAATGTACAAATTAGATGGAACACAGTTGCTTATCTCCAAGGTCTGGATTGTGGGTCCTCAACTACAGAGGTGAGGAACCATTTCCACAGACTCCAGTTAAGCTCAGTATTATTCAGCAACAAGTTATCTGAGTGAGGAAGGATGGATGTTTTACTGCACTGAATTCACTCAGGACTCAGAGAATTCATCTGCCAAACCCTCATCAATCTCTGCTGGTACTGTGCAAGCTGCGTCAGAGCCAGGACAAGCTTGGAGCACGGACTTGGTACAGCACTTAGAATCATAAAAGTTAGAAAAGACCTCCAAGATCATCAAGTACAACCATTAACCCAACATTATCATGACCACTAAACCACGTCCTAAAGTGCCACGTCTACATGTTTTTTGAATGCCTCCAGGGATGGTGACTCCATCACTTCCCTGGGCACCCTTGTCTAACTTGTCTCAGCATTAAATGTTAAACCATCACTTCATGCTGGGTGAGGCTGAATGTCTTGAGTAAACAAACATATGGCTTTTGCTCCGGGAAAAGCAAGACTTTCTCTTCTTACCTCATTCTTGAGAGCAGCAAAACCCTTTTTGCTGAATCTTTCCTGTAGGGCTGAGAGGTGGGCTGACAGCCAGCCTTGGGGACCATCCCCACCAGCAGTTGCAGCCTTGCAAGGCAGCAACCAGCCTAAAGCAGAGCTTGCACACAGACACACTGACAGCATTACTTACAGGTGGCACTACCTGCTCCAGTTAGTATATGCACCTAATAGTTAATTGAAATAGTTCACAGTAAAGTGAATACACTGGGAAGCAGGGACTGCCAACACAGCCCCAGTGCGGAAAGGTTCTAAGATGCATTAAGCATACGGATGATTTTTCTCAGGATTGTGCCTTGCTTGTTAATGCAAGCTGCTTGATGTCTTTGTAACAGCAAGCCTGTGCTAACACCTAGCTTTCCACACCCTTTGCCTCCCAGTTTGTCATCCAGCACGGAAGCACTGAGACCCTTCAATTTTCTACCTGCTGCCATAGAAGTTAAAAGTGGCTGCAAACCCCACAAGAAGAAATACAAACAGAGGAGTCAGAAAAAATAGACACGTAACTGTCAACAGTGCCCCTGCCTTGTGAGGAGACAGCACTCAAATCTCATGCTACTTGCAATCAACAAACGCTGGTTTTAAGTTATATGGGGAAAAAAGATGGATGTTTATTTACATTAGAGTGGCAGAAGAGGAGCTAAATGATGCCCTGTAAAAGTCATGAGTATTGAGGGAACCTAAAAGTATGAAGACCACACTCATATAGAACACAGATGTTTATATACCTGTATAAAAAAAAACATTCTATTGTATGATTTTGCTTTGGGTCGTGGTGAATTCAGAGTTTGGCAGAAGCCACCACTTCTCATGGGTGTGAAATGCCACTTATTGACTGGCTGCATCTTGCTTTGTGTCTCTCACTTTGTTCCCCAAACCAGCCTTCAATCTTCTTTTTTTTTTTTTACCTGAAGCAATTAGGAGTAGTCTGATGTTCACAGCATACCTCCATGGATCATCCTATTTTCACCTCTGTGTACACAGAGATGCAAATGATAATAATAATTTAAAAGGGCAAAGGCAGGAAACATTTCATAGAATCATTCAGGTTGGAAAAGACCCTTGGAATCATCGAGTCCAACCATTAACCCTACTCTACAATGTTCACCCCTAAACCATGTCCCCCAACATCACATCTTACAACGTTCACCCCTAAACCATATCCCCCAACACCACATCTTTAAAGAAACTTCACTAAAACTTTTTCTTATGAAAATGAATCAACATACAAGTTTACCACACAACATAACTGCATAAGTCATAAATACATGCAAATGCCAAAACACCACCTACATGTGAAGACCACCAGCTGCAAGCTGTTAACAGACTCTTGATAATTTACATACATCTGAAAACAGAGGACTTGTTCCTGCTGGCTGAGGGACAAATAAAAAAGCCAACAAAAAAATGCATTTCATCATCAGTGGGAGCCCTGCCTGTGCTCTCTGCTCAGGCAAGTGCACGCCAGAGCACTGTTGTGGCACTGACCCCATGTTGTTCCCATCATAGTCACTCTTCCACGTTTGCTCCTGATGGGATATGTGACAATGTCACTACCATATAACATGTTGTATTGTGCCAAGTGTAATAAGGGTTAGGCACTAACTGGCCTCTGCAACAAATGTTCTAATTAATGCATAAACGTGGTTCTATTTTAAAATATTATTCTAGTGTGATATTCTTGATTTTTAAAATACATTAACGAATTATCCAAAAGATATTCTCTCCAAGTACTGGCTGCTCCTCATAAATAATGAATGCATACAGGAAAAGCCCACATTTATGACACTTTTAGGATCAAAGTATGCTGAACCTTGAAATAGCTGTGATATTTGCACCAGGAAAAAAAAACAAACCAAAAAACAAACCATCTATGGTTTGATCCAGAAAGAAATTATGCACTCTGAGAAAAAACACACACTAAGAGCTCTCAACTCTAAGGGCTTCTGTATGAAGAAGTAATGACACCCCAACTCTTTATTGAAATACCCCATCAAGCTGTACAGCAGCATAGTGACGGGAGTTGGTTTCATACCACAGGCAGCGAGTGTGCGGTGGCCTGTGCAAACAGAATGCTGTGCCATCTTGTCAGAGAAACATTTCACGCTTAAAACCCCCACTCATGAAGCTGGCTGGAAGGAAAAATCCACATCCCCTCTAATGCCATGTATACCCTCCAGACAAACTGAAGCTTGGGGAGGGCAGAGTCCCTCTTGGGACCCTCCTCACCTTCATCTCTCCAAAGTCCTGGAGCAAAGCTGGGATAGAAGCAGGTGGTTCATAAGGTTACAATAGCAAAAAATTGAACATTATTGTTCATGAAGTACTTTTAAGTGCCTGAGGGCTTCATCCAGACGATGCTGGATTATCTCTATAATGGAAGTACCACCACCTTAGGCAACCTCCTGCCTATTTTCACTTCCATTAGAAAGGAAGTTAGGAAAGGGATGTAGAAATACAAATGTTTTCTGACTTCCTGCCAGTTAAATGCATGAGGATGTCTCAGATTTTTGGAAAAGAATTCCTGCAATATTGTGGGAGGACTTGAAGGAAGATGACTGCTACCCTTGATTTCATTTCAGGAAAAACATATGCTAAATTGTAGGAATTAATTTTCCCAGCTAATATTTTGACATTTCTACAATATGGTCAAATTAAAATGATAATAACTGTGTTTGGCTTGTTTATCCTGAATGATGTCTGAATGTATACTGGCAGGGGGAGTGTGTGCATGTTAAGTAGAGCTAATTTGCATGAGATGAAAGCATTGGTTGTGTAGAAGCCATGAGATACATCTTAGAACCTTCTTACCAGCCTGATTTTTAATTAATCCAGATTAATCAATAGAGTAACACAACTAAGACACTGATTGAAAGTATAATAACTCCTCTGCATCCAGAGTTACATGAACTCACTTCAGTGTTGATGCACACAAACACACATCTGATGAGGAAACCTGGACCCAAGAGCATCTGCAGCTCAATAAAAGGATTTAAACCTTAAAGTGACATTCTGCTCCAAAGAAGTGGCCATTTCACCCACTTGTGTAGAATATCCACATCATTATACCAAAGGAAGTATATTTTCTTCTAGTTTATAGCCCTGAACATACAGACTTGGGTATGAAAATCAAACAGTATGCCTTCCATGTGGTAAATTAGAGGCTTTTTGTTATGCATGCATACAATCACCTGTCTAAACCTCCAGCTTTGACCTAGGATGAACGGTGCAATGGCTTCAGACCAGGGTTCAGGCTGATGCTAATGCTGGTCTTTTATACAGGATTGTTTCAAATTATTGCTCTGGCTGTTTTCCCCTCCTTGATTTACTGATTCAGCAGGTGTCATTTCTGCTAGGAATACACACTGCTATCTTTACTCCTTCAAGCAACACGATTCCAGTGGTTTAATTAAAAATAGGATTACAGATTAGAAGAGAAAAACCCTAACAGGACAAAACAACTGCCAAAAATACCTCCATAAACAGTGATCCTGTTCCCTCTGAAGCCAACTGCAAATGCTGACATGTACTCAAAATAATAACAATTCAAATGTTGCATAAAACTAATATCTCAGTTATGTCATTTGAGAGAAGCTGCTCAGCTTCTTTAGAGAGCTGCTGAAGTGGCATGGCTGAAGTGGCATGTTCAACTTTAGATCCCACAGATCTGACCAGCATGAGATGCTCTCAGTTGTCTCCCACAGGGAAGTCTGTACAATGTCTTGGAGATTATCACCTTTTCTTAGGAAACTTTCAGGCCTGGCTGCCCAGGTTTGCTTTGAGTTTTTCATTACCTGCGCATTAAAAAAGTTATTTTAAAAGAAATATACAGGACTGAGGCCCATCCCAATGTCTTCCAAACTAACAATCTTAGCCCTGACCATCACAGTCTGTTTGTCACCTAGTCTTACCCAAGAACCAAATTTCTGTGTATTAGCATTACTGGATAAAGTTTATAACTTCAGTTTGCTCTTAAAGATTGTACCACTCACAAAACTAATTCTACCCTATATACACTTATACTTAGGTTGAGATTAAAACTCATAAGCATATCATGTAACTGACTTTCTTCAATCGGTTTGGTCCCGCGTGGTCCAAAGAAATAAGCAGCAATAGCAAGAGTGAGTTTCCCTCACTAAGACTGGAAGACACACCTCTGACAACACAACATCCATTCATGAAGGCAATATCTTATTTTACCATGCAGCCTGTAGAACTTTTCAGTACTATGCAGATGCCAGACTAAACCAAAAGAAGCAGCAGAAGTTAAATTCTGCAGGTATTGAATTATGTCTCCTGACTGCCAGCCAGCTGACACTTATTTTCAGATTAATAGGCAGTCTGACAATGCTCAGGCATCCAACCACACACAAAAACCAAGGGAAAAAAAGTTTGCCTAGCAGGTGACTGAAGGAAATGTGCATGTTGTAAGTTTTAATTCTTCTTTTTTGCAAGCAACTTAAAGATATTATACTCTTTGTTCATTAAATCAGAAGATGTACATATTTTCAGCCATCATCCCACACCCTTTCATATCATACGAGCAGTTGTAGCTTGTTGTAACCACTCTAAGTTAAACACACTGAGAAACAAAAGATACTTCAGATCATCACAGCACATTGTAAATGCGATTCTAAACTGGCAACTGGCAATTAACAATTCACAGAACACATTTTAAGGCACCCTCTGCTTGACCTAAATGATTCGCAAGTACCTGCAAGTATGCTAATTGCAATGTTTTACCTCATTTTAAGTATGCCTTATTTTTTCTAACTAAGGCCTGACCTTTTTTATTTTAAATTACCAAAATACTACATGAGGGCATGAACATTGGTAGATGCATGTCAAGGTGTATTCCATCTAAAACTTCTGGCAACAGTATTTCTTGTGAATGGGAAATAATTCCTTCCTTATCAGACTGCTAAAAAACATCCTGGTATAGATCTAACTATACCCAGGACAGTAAATTATAATTTTTTTTCTATTCCATGAAGTTAAAAACAAGTATTAAACCCAGGTCATTCCTTTAAAAAGTATTAAGTTCACTGTCACCTCTGATTTGGTGTGCTCCCTGACTGTACACAGTCTGAATTATTTTTCATTTTAAAATTGCTTTAAATATTTTCCTTGAGCTAACACTTCCATACTTTAATGACAGTCTTATGTCTAGTGCATAAAAGAAATAACAGGAGACATGATCCTTCTCCTTCATTGTCTCTGGGTAGCATGACTTTTAAGTGACTTTAACCCATTTTAAAAGCTGCACTATCCACAGAGAGTTGGGGTGAAGGAGGCTTTTAGACTTGATCAGAGCCTTTTAAAAGTCGTTATCTCAGATCACTGAAAAGCTGTTTGAGGCACATGTTAGGTCAGCATCTTAATGCTTTGACTCCTGCTGGAATTCCTGAAAAACTTACTTCAATATTTTAAATCCCACCAAACCAGTGCCCTGTTCCAGCCCAGGATGGACAGATGGGGTGGAGTACCCAAACTGCTCGGTGGCACTGTGCTCTCTGGGACTCCCATTTATTAGGGGCAGCTTAGGGGAATGCAGCCCCAACCCTGAGCTCACCAGCCCCTAACACCAAACGAATGGCCAGGCAGGGATGGAGGAGAAGCTGACACAAACCCAGCCAGGATCCAAGCAGCTAGACACAGGATTTATAATAAGAGAAGGGTTCTCAGAGGCTCACTCCTAAATGGAACACTCCTAAATGGACCCTCATCATAGGGAAGTCTGTAGTCTGCCTGGAGCCTTAACCAGGGACATCACCAGGAAAATCCCCAACCTGGTGTGTTCTATTACCCACTACTTGACAATTACCCACACTATTCACAGATTTTTACCCACTACTGATCTTCCAGACAGGTGGCAGAGGAAGTCGCATCCTGTAGTCTGAGGGGAATGAATAGAGATTTCAAGGCCTTGGGACAGTTGGCAAAAGAGTCTGGGGTGCAAGTTATTTTCTCTTCCCTCCTTCCATTTGCGGGTGATGACATGGGACAGAATCGAAGGATGCAGTCCATAAATACCTGGTACCAAGACTGGTGCTACAAGCAGGCCTTTGGGTTCTTTGACCATGGCTGGTTTTAGAAGACACCAGATCTGACAGTAATACGTGGCAAAGGCTTGTCTCCAAGGGGGAAAAGGGTTCTAGGACAAGAATAAGCAGGGCTCATTCATAGGGCTTTAAACTAGATTGGAAGGGGGATGGGGTTGTAGCTGGGTTTGCACCAGTGGGGCAGGGTTCTGGTTTTCATGAAGACCAGAAGGCCTCCCACCCCCCTAGGTGGTGGAGTTGCTCTTTATGTGAGAGAGCACCTGGAATGTATGGAGTTCTGGCTGGGGGGCAGATAAGGAGCAAGTTGAGAGTTTGTGGTGTGAATTAAGGGGCAGGCTGGCGTGGGTGATGCTGGCGTGGGTGATGCTGGCGTGGGTGTCTGTTACAGGCCACCCAATCAGGCCAAGGAAGTAGATGAGGCTTCTACAGTCAGCTGATAGCTGATGGGACAGGGTACTAGAAGGTAAAGGGGCTCAGGATAGTGGGTTAACAGTCGAGGACCACTTCTTCCGAGCTCAAGATCAGAGCATCCCAACAGGTAGGAAATCAGGAAAGGGAGCCAGGAGACCCGCATGGGTAAAGAGGCAACTGCTGGGCAAACTCAAGTGGAAGAAGAGAGTCTACAGGTCATGGAAGGAGGGGCTGGCCACTTGGGAGGAGTAGAAGACTGCTGTCAGAGGATGTAGGGAAGCAACTAGGAAATCTAAGGCCTCCTTGGAGTTCAACCTTGCAGGAGAGGTCAAGGACAACAGAATGGCTTCTTCAAATCCATTTCAGTTAAAACTATACACTAGAGGCAACGTGGGCCCTGACAAATGAGGTGAGTGTCCTGGTGACTGGAACAGGCTGCCCAGGGAGGCTGTGGAGTCTCCTTCTCTGGAGACATTCAAAACCCACCTGGACATGTTCCTGTGTGAGCTAATCTAGGTGATCCTGCTCTGGCAGGTGGGTTGGACTAGGTGATCTTTCAAGGCCCCTTCCAACCCCTAACATTCTGTGATTAGGATCAGAAAGAGTAGAGGCAAAGGGACTGAAAAGTGCCATTGCACAACTCTGAGGACTAATGAAACAAACTGATTCATTTGGGAAAGCAGCTGAGCATTTTCACCAGCATGTAATCCTCTAAAGCTGTCATACCCAAAGGCTCCAGAGATGGGGAGAGGTGTTGTGCAGCAGGCTCACAGCATCCAGTGTCAGTTCCCCAGGTAAACCTGGCCACGTATAGCAGAACAGGGTAGCAAAATGTTCAAAGGAAAATATAAGAGTTGAGGAAAATACACTAATATCTACAGCTTTTTTCTTATGAGATAAAGCATGATCTGCAGCTAACTAATACTATTTGTTTTAAAACTGCCAGCATAAGGAAGGAGATTCTGCTAACTGCAACTGGATGACTAGTCCTTTTGCCTATGTAGTCCCAGTGAAATTAATTACTCTTTTCGGAGTGCAAGATAACGCTTCTCATAGAATTTCATTCAGAATCAAACCCTCAGGAATTTTCAAACACTGTACATGAACACACACTCTTTGCCCTGCCATTAAAACATGAAAATAAATAAATAAATGGATTACCAGTGAGATTAATGGGAAAATGTTTGTTTGCCACAGACAATATAATTAGAGAAGGAAGAAGGCAACCACTAACACCTCTTAGCTGCATTACAATGTAAAAAATGCCTAGCAGCAGAATACTGCATTCTGACAGTCAAAGCAGCATTTCTCTTTAACTATCCCCCAGGAAAAAATCCATTTGCCCTAAGGAATGCAGCAAGCATAGAAAATGATGATATAATAATGATCAGGTGAGAAATACCAAGAAGGCAGACCAACCTGCAGATGGAGTTAATACTTTGTCTCCAATTGAAAAGCTAAACAATACTAGATAGTCACGAAGCTCTGCAATTTAAATAAAGCTGCACATTGTGAATGTTATCTGATACCAGTTCCTGACAAAGGGGCAGCTAGAGGTTCACAGAAGCAAAAACTTTCTCTGTATTAGATGCATTTCAGCATTGAAAATTAGATGAGTCAATATCTAATTTGGTATTTAATATACCATTTGAACATTAAAAATGTAAGCAGATGTTGGCATTCAGGGATGATAGTGGCGAGTGAAAGTAAAAATTACTTGTAGCAGAATGCTACTAATTTGCACATTATTAATCTTCATGCCCTGTAATTCAAGTCCATAATAACAATAGTGTCTCCCCATGTCTCAGCAGCAGATGAATAATAGTGCTGTAATCTCACATTATGCATCCAATTCTCTTGGAGGCAGGGCTGATAATACTGACTGTTATTGAAATTGCTAAGTATTGCCTGCATAGAGCCATGCTTGCAGTCACTTACAGAACTGTGCCTTGTGTTAGCTGCATAGATAGATGTTGGAGGTCTTCCTCAAAGGAGATTATTATTATTTTCAAAGTATAAGCTTGATATAAGGTAATTTATTTGCTTCTGAAAATGTGGTCTCATGAGCAGGAAAATGTGTTTTCTCTGCTGATCTTTTTGAAAAACTGCTACTTTCTGCATTAAGGTAGCAGCTTGAACAAGGCAGTAGGTGCTTATTCATGATCCCTTATTGTTCTTGCCATCAGTAGAAAAACTATGATTTGAGAGGTATAAAATTACCAAAGTCTTTGCCCTGTTACCTCTTACAGAGTTTCCAGGGCTGAGCAGCCAACATGTGTACCATCTGCTTGGTGCAACCAAGTGTTCACACCTCAGGAAGGCTTTATACCTGCCTGAGGAGGACACTCGGGCTTTATAGATTCTGAATGTTAAGTTTGGGATGTGATAGGAATGAGATTGTCAGGGGCAAGGCAAAGACAGACCAAAACAGGGATGAGTGGGAAGCAACAGCAGAGAGGAGCCAAGCACTGGGGAAGACTGAAGTGCAGGTGATTGTTAGACCACAATTCCCTCCAGCACAAGGGCTGGAAGTGTAAGATACAGGCTTGCTGTTTTCCAGTGAGCATACCTCATCCCTCACTGGCTTTTCTTCAGAGTGTAACCACCTGCCACTACTACCCTTCATTACCACTGCATCAGAGAGCTCACTGTTGGGGACCCACTGTCCTGCTGGTGGGTCCATGTCATCATCGTGCTGCACAAAGGAAACGGTTTCATTTTCTCTTCCACAACCTCAGATAATACACACAAACATACTATCAAGAATATTAGAAAAGTCAAGCAGGCAGACAGCAGGTGGGATGTATAAAATTGAATTCAGATCGTCCTTTACACCATCATCTCCCTTACACATATACATGAAGATGTGGTCTTTAGAGATCTAATCACAAGCAGGTTTATCCATAAGGCAGCTCTGAAAGGCCTCCACACACAGGAGAGCCCTCACAGACAGCCCTCCTGCTTCCAACTCTATTTACTGCCTGCTGCTTGGTTTCTTCTGAAACCAGAGCAATCAACTTTCATACAGGGTCTCCATGACATGGAGTAAGGAACATCTGTTTGTTGTTAGTTGTTATTATTATTATTATTATACCTTAGTGGCCAGAGCTGGGTTTTCCATATATAGACATCAATATTATTTGGCTTATTAAAAAAAAAGTTCATATATAAAATTAATTTCCAGTCACCCTGCACTATTTCTTTCAGACAGAAACAAACTATTTCATTTTCTATCAGGATAATTATTACACAGAACTTTGAAATGTTGGTTAGTATTTGTAAATTTTTAAATGAAAATACCTTTTTGTCGTGGTAGGGCTCGAGATGTCATTGTTGAGATGGACTCCTCACACTCACACGCTGCTTCTGCAAAAGCTCGAATGCTCATGCTGCAAGTGCTCTGAACCTCTTAGTGCCTGCAAGCCCTTTTCTAATCCTTCTAAGAGTAAGTGGCCACACCTGACTGGCCCAAGCAAAGACCACCTGGCCACAATTAACCTTGATAAGCTTTCTCTGGTTGTGAACTGGTGCTGCTTTTCTCAGGACTTTCTGGTCTCCTCAGGGGTACGCAGGTGTTCACTCAAGGTTTTTTATCTAACTCACATTCTAATCCCTCGGACAAGCTGAGGCCTCCCACAACACCTTTTCATACTAAGAAGTCAGTAAGTTTAGTTTTGAAAATCATTGAAACCTGGCTCTTACAGGGTTTTGCCAGGGGAAAGACCATACATCCAAGGCAGAAAGACACTGTTCTGATTCATTACCCAACAAATGCACCAGGGCTCCATGCACACTATCTTCTTTTGCTGAAGTTCTGCAGAGGGGAGAGAAATGTTTATGTGGTGGTGAGATCCCTTCTGAAGTTTGTATGCAAAAGCCATAATCAGTGTTAATTGAGCAAGCTTTCTAAACCATGGCACTCCCCGACTTTGAGAGTTTTCATTCTTAAACTCGGCTTGGTGCAATTGGTCCCCAATAACAGCAGCTTTTTAATGAACTTCGACATTTCTCCTAAGGAGTCTTGACTAGTTTGATTTTGATGTGATTTTTCACTTTATGGGTAAAATTTAGGTGCAAATCTCTCAGGAGGGAATAAAAATATATTGTCATAGTTCCCAACAAAACTACAACACAAGAAGGCAACGTATCTTGATGTCTCCTATCAAAGGATGCTCCTTATCCTTCAGCATGGGTTTCTGATGCTCACTCTTTTACACCTCATGGGACCACAGGCTCCATGTGAAGGCAGCCAGGGAAAAGAACAATTAGAGACAACCATAACAACTGAAGTCAAAGGACTCATACATTCTGACCAAGCTGAATATCACTGCTTCTTTTTGAACCCCTGGAACTTAAAACACCCCACCTGTTCCAATATTTCACTACTTTCATATATTTTAATATTTTTTTTCAGAAAAAAAAATCACATTAGTTTTATATATTAAAAAAAAAAAAATCAATCTCATGTGTATTTCACACATCTGTGTAAAATACAAGCATACATAAACAAATAGAACCCCACATTTGGTCACCCAGAAACTCAATCAAGGGCACGCCCTGGATTAAGTGTCACATTCATCCCAGCCTCAAGATTAGCAACATACTCATCTGAATAACCATCAGGATTCACTGAACAGACTGTCATGCTGACCATGAGTGCCTGAGATTTCTACTGATCACTACAATGGTGAGGACATCCTGAGAATGTAGGGGGAGAAAAGACTCAAGAGCCACAATCTGATTCCTTGGGCTCCCAGTTTAGAGCTCCTGTGACTGTAATGATATTTGTCAGTATTCAAAAATTTCATCCCTCCTTCCAAGCTATTTCTAGGCAAAACTGAGTCAGACGAGAAAGCTAAACCAAGATATTATTTCCACAGCACGTTTATAAATACTCAGTTCCATAAACCAGCAGATTCAGAAAGAACTCCAAAAGATTATCCTCATTAAGACATAAGACATCGCTGCGGAAATATGCCTTTTGCTGTTGAAGTGATTTCCCTGGATTACAACTGAGTATACTCCAACTAGTTGGAAGGGTTCCCATAGCATGGGAGCAAAGTGTTTGCGGTATGCAAAGTTATACTTTAGCACATGTTCCTGCTTAAATATGCTCAAAAGGGAGTCCTGTTGGTGATGGAGAGAGAGCATTATTGATAGTACTGTAGATAGTGAGTAACCATCATTTGTTGAACACCAGCAATACCTTTCATTCTTATTCAAGTTATATGAAAATTAGAAACCTACAAAAAAACCCCAAAAAGTGTATTGAATGTAAATAGTTTCTGATGTTATCTGGAAAATCACCAGAAAAAAAGTCAGAAGTAGCAACTCAAGCTGCTAAGGCCTTTTTGAAGGCCAAACTGTTAATATGTTTTACAAGATAAGCCTACTGAAGTACTTGGGGTTTTTTTTTCACTATTTTACTGCAAATTAGCAAAGGATCTGGACAGAAATCAGTCCCTAAGCCCTTGAGAGTGCAGCCCTCAACAGGCTTTGAGAAAGGCCTATTATTTTATCTTTCTCATTATAGAGGTTGAGCACCAGAGAAAATAGGACCAGACAGGCAAAATCCTCAGGTAATGGGCTTTGATTACATTTGGATCTTTTTTAGTTTTGCCTCTCCTAATGCTGTAGTCAGTAAGTCTGTTTTAAGCAGATATTGGAGAAAGTACATATTTGCATGAGAAGTTTGATGAAATATCATGATCAGCTCAGCTGTAATAAGTGATTGCAATTCCAGGCACATTTCAGTCTCACTGCCAGGGTGATTTCTCTCTACAGAACAGATTTATTCTTCTGTTGCACTAAAACACACACTCATGAAAAACCAGAATAGAAATGAATAAAAATTAAGCCACTGTAAAGCCTTAAGGTATCTTACAGCAATCCACTTCAAAATCCCACTTCCAGCTAAATTAGCTGTAATTTCATAATTAAATAGTCAATCACAGAATTTCATTAAAAAGAAATATTCCCCTAAAACCTTTTTCTTTTTCTTTCTTTTTTTTTTTTTTTTCTTTTTTCACCCTCTCTTTTTAACACTCCCAGTCTTTCCTCTTTCATTTATGGGTTCTTCTCCACCAGTTGGCAGGTGACTGTATTTGAAGTTCTTCCCTGATGCACAAAGTCTTTAGCACCATGTCCATGTGCTAATCTAACCCACTCAACAAGCCTACGTACCACAAGGGGCTGTTTGTCTTCCTTTGCACAGCCCAAACCCCTCTCACATGTATCAACGAGTGCAAGAAATGAATGCTCAACATGGTGTTTGCAACAACCTCGGCTCTGTATCGCAACAGGGCACAGATGACGGTTCTATCAGGTGTTCAGAGCAATTCTTACCCTGGGATGGAATTTAACATTTCTAATTACTCTTCACTATTCTGCAAATTCATGGTTTATAGCTCCTCACCTCTTAGACAGCTCGAAGTACAAAGTCTCCTGTGAATTATCAATGAAATCACAGCAACAAAGCTTTGGAGAAAGGGACAACAGTAAATTAAAGTCCTGACAGGACTAAGAAAAATTAAGCTAGCTAAACGCATTGGGCTTGGCCCAAGAAAAACTAAAATGCATGCAAAATAACAGTAATGATAAACGATGGAGAACTGCAAAGAAAAATATCACTTGAGAAAGTGGAACAGACTGAGTGGAAGAAAATTTTGATAAAATATGAAATTAAAACAGAACAGTGGTGCAGTTTGGCCCATGGAATGGCTCTGCCCCTCCCCTGCTTCAAACATCTAGCACAGAGCATCTTAGCAGGCTGTGTCAGGGAACAATTCTGTCATGGTAAGGTGTAATACATATACATATATGTATAAACACACATATATATGGGGGTGTGTATAATTATATTCTGTGGTGGAATCCCCTAAGCAAGCCACGTTCAGAGGTGAAAAGTCCTGGAATAAGCTCAGTGAGTAGAAGGTAGGTGTTCTAAGCATCTCTACTTAAAAAAAAAATTGGGTAGGAGACACAATCAGCATGACTTGAATAAAAGGTAGAGGGAGAAGTAGGTATAAAAATCCTCTGTCTTCAACATGTTGCTAACAAATAAGAAGTACATAATATTCATGACCTACTTTATGGAAAAATTGTGCAGATCAGTTAACTGGCATTTCGGAAACACTTTAGGGGCCTCAGAAAAATGGGATTTGTTATATAAAGTGCTTGTATTTGGGAATTACTAAACAAATATAAATTATAATAGGGAGCTTGGCAGCAGTTAGCCACTCCAGGGAGTCCTCCATCCCTGCCATTTGGATACTGAAAACAAGGGCTGCAAATGGGACCAAATGAACACACTTGTAATAGAAGAGGAAAATGGATATGGTAATGAGCCAGCAAAGCCTCAGCAAAGCCAAAGGGAGCAGTGATGTGCGGGCCAGTGACTGTCACAGCATGGATGGAAAATTGTCCTCATACTATGCCAGGAGGAACCAACTCTCCAGAGCTGCTGTGGACCCTAGAAAAAGGAGAGTATTGATGAGTAATTAATGAGGTAGCTTTTATTCCGCGTGGAGGATTTGGACTGGTGGGGGAAGCTCTTTGAGTCCCCAGAAATCTTCTGGCAGTAAAAAGTGCCAAAAGAACAGATTCTGCAATCCCTGGCTGGAGGTAACTTGTTCTCTGGGATTTTTCCCTCTGTCTAGCAAGGTATTGAGCCATACTCCACATCCTTTGTCCACACAGGCTTTGGAAGCTGACTGTAAAATAGGCACGCAGAGTGAAATTGCCTTTTCTGTTGCTGTCTATTAAGGTAAGCCACACAGATCTAATAAACCCTAAGGCAAACAGAGCAATCAGGCTGCACCTTCCTCATACTTCATTATCACCTTGTCCCCTTGATGCATCCACTCCTCAGCATCAGCTGTCCCTCAGCCTCACAGGCAAACTGTGGGCCACTGCTTTCCTGTGACTGGCTGTCCTGGACAGGTTATCCTTGCTTACCACCCTTGCTCCAGTGGGACTGCTGTGGAAGCACCACCTTCCTCAGGACACGTTGCAGAGGGTCCTGATGATTCACTTGTTGATCAAGACCACATTTGCTCAGAAAAGCCCATAAAATACGGCTTTAGCAAGCCATGAGTAAAAAGGACATTTCTCAGCATACAGTCATGTTTCTTTCCAGCCCAGGAGACCTTAGGCTGCCAGCACACCACTCACCAGGTAGCAAGTCATCTTATATGTTTCTGCCCACTTGTTTCCACTCTGTGCTACACAGGTAGATCAGCAATCAGCTTACTCACGGTCACAGAGAGTGACACTGGTGCAGCTGAGGTTGCCCCAGTTCACTGCATGGCACAATTAGCTCTTATGCCTCAGTCCTATAAAAGAATAAAGATGAACACTAAGAGGCACTAGTCTCTTGTCCAGACTGTAGTCTTTCAGGAGCATTCATCCACCTAGAGAGCAGTTCACCTTGCAGGCTGCAGGGGATGCTCAGAACAAGTGCCCCAGCACTGCTTGAGCTTCACACCAGTCAGTTTGGGGACTGTGGACACACATGAGGGAAAATCAGGACTCCGTGTGAGGTGGTGGGATAGCTAACATACCTAGCTAATGCCATATCTTTAAGTTATATCTCTTGAGCATTGCCTGAATTAAATATTATCTAACTAACTTGTCTTAAGAAAGAGTTGTATTAGCCAATATAGCTTAGAAAAGACTAATATTAATTAACTATTGTGTATGTGTTGACCCAAGCAAGAAAAGGCACATTGCAAGGGGAAAAGAAACAATAGATAAGGAAGGATAGGATGGCTTAATCAGTTACAAGACCAAGCTGAAGCCAGCCTTGAGGTTGGAACCGAGACTACCCAGCAAATTTTGAGCCAAGGTGAAAAGTGCATAGGGAGGAAGACATACGGCCTTCCTCCCAAAGACCCCGTCCTGTGACCACCAGGAGGTACGGCGTATGCATCAAAAGGAGGAGCTGAAAGTGGAGCATATGGAAATGCTTTCTTGGAACTGATTATCCTAAGGACGCCCTTTCGGGGAAAGATCATGAATATGTATAAGTGATTGTGAATATGCATTACTAAGTGGAATAAATATGGGATGGTTAATCGGTGGGGTGTGCAAGTTAGGAGGAGCAATCCCCCTTGCACCCGGCGCCGTCATAAACGTAGCTGCTTTAGAACCTTTCACGGGTTGTACAGTTTGATTTACGCACGTCACCTGCACTACCTGGGTCTTCTGCACTCCCTATGTCACCACAGTTACTGCCATTTACACACATGCAGTGTGAAGGATGTTGATGTCTCCACCACACAGCTGTTTTTCACCAGAAGCCTCTGCCTTTTTAATGAAGAACAGTCACAAATGAGCCACACTTTTCCTGCCTGTCCTTCTCCTAATGCTCTTCTCTTCTGCAGGACTTGGTTTTAATATTGCCAAGCTGCAAAATCCTGAAAGTCTAGTGAAAACAAGAAGAGCCCCTAACACCTAAGCCTCTGCCTCCTTTCCCTGCTTTGAAACCTCATTCTTCAATGCCACATGCTGGACCACTCAGTTCAGATATGTGCATCCAAACAAGATCCTTGCTCTTGTTTCACTGGAGCTACAACCCTCTTTCCCTCTCCTATTTTATTTTTTTTTTCCATCAGCAAACTATATATTTTCTGGCTATATATGTAATTTCTTTCAGGAGCAGCAACCTCTCACTCCTTCCTCAAGCATCACCAGCTATCACTGATGTTTCTGCTCCCTCTCAATCTGTTTCAGCTGCCAAGTACCCTCACAGATGCTGAGAAATCAAATGTGCCCTGTCCGCATTGTCTTTTCACTACTGGAACTAGCCCAGAAATCTTTATTATCCCTACAGAAAAATCTCCTTTGGAAAAATTTTTGACCAAGAATTTAAGGGCACCTTAAAAAGAAATAACTTTATTTTCTTTAGATCTCCTCCGTTCATGGAGGAGTGGGTGTTGCAAATGAAAAACTTCACTTCCCTTTTTATATTGAACACACCTAGGTCATGAAGGGAACAGACAGCAAGAGAAGGGTTTTTCTTTGTCTCCAGGGAAAGAAAGTAGAGAAGTGGGGGGGGTGTGGGGGGGGGGTGTGCAGGGAGGGGGAGCAAGAAGACAAGTGAGCAAAAGGTAAAAATAAAGCTATTTTGCATTATTTTACATTCATTTCCTTTTAATAGGCTAACACAGCCTTTCAAAGTAAGTTTTCCTTCAGAAGCCATTCATTAAAAACAGTCATAGTTCTATGGCACTACCTGTAAACAGTTTTTTCTGTTTGCCAGTGATTTATAGCTAGCTTCTTTACTTGTGATATAGCAGTTTAGTTTGCTATGCTCAATTAAACCAGCTTATGCCTTTGTTCTTTTGGGTTTTATAGCTCTGACATCAACTGATCTAGAAAGAAATTTGCAATGGGAGGGCAAAAGAAGAACATTACAGCCTAAAGAGAAGCCAAATAAGCCTTTTAATATCCACCCATAAATATGACAACATCCTTCCTTTTCATACCCCTACTATAAAATAGAAATATTCCTTACTATCAGCTATTGACCATAAAGGTTCACTTTGGGTTCAGGCTTCCTGCTCCTCTGAAGTATCAGCATGAGAACATGCTTTTGTTTCATCGTACCAGTTGTGTACTGGACCTCTGGCAGAGCACTCATTTTTCTGACTCGGAAACAATTTTGCAGCATAATTACAAGATGTTCTCCACTAGAAAGATTATGTGTATCACCAGTTCCAGATATATTTGCTTTTTATGTGTAAACAAGCTCAGCTATACAAACTCCAATGATAAATCTCCTTGTGGCCGACCATCCTCTGAAGCTTGCTGCACAAAGCATTACTCACCACTACTTTTTAAGAGAGACAGACAGATGTTTTAGACTCTGGCCAGCTTGAAAAAAAAAAAAGAAGGCACATGGGAAGAGAACTGCTAGGTCAATGTGTGCTAGGCTGCTTATGTTGTGGTTGGAGTTTGTTCTTTGGTCTGCAGAGAGACTCTGGCACTTTCCTGTCATGAAACATGAATCCCATGTTGATCTATCTCACGTAGGGATTTTATTCTGTGGGGCAATGCTGCAATCCCTGTGCTTCCTAGAAAGAAATCAGTAGCAGTAAGCAGGCCCTCTGATGTGGTCTATGAAATGTCAGGCACTGCCCTCACATCTGTGCTTGGTCAGGACCAGAGTAAAGAAGGTAAACTTAATATGCAATTCCTTCTCAAAAAGACTACTTCATCAAGAGATGTCTTTGCTTATTTTAATTGATTAGCGTTTTGCAGAAGAAAGGCATATCAATGTAGATGTCATTTTGACCTTATGGCAAAGAGGTCAGGAAGCACTGTCAGACATCCCATGTATTTAATGCAGTGGAAATAAATATTCCTGCAGGATGTGAACTGCACCAGAAAAAAAATGTTGTGCTTTGGCAAAACCTGGCTAACACAGTTAAATTCTTTTTTAACTAAGTAGTTGGTTATTGAAAGAACTACTGAAAACAGGGTCCACCTAAAGGCAGTGAGTACCTTTAGGAGCCTTTTAATAAGGCAATAACTACATTCAATTACAAGTGCTTCTGTCCTTCAAGGGTAATAAAATGCAAAAGTCTTCCAGAAGAATTGTCTCTCTCCTTCAGATCTAGGGAAGAAAAGTTGCAGAGCAGTCTGAAGAAAAATATTTGTGGAAAAATAACTATAAACACCCATCCCTGCCCTAAAACTAGGGGCAAGTCTAAAAAAGGCCAATTCTAGTCAAATCATCCTTTGCTGATCTGATGTACAAACTGATAGGTAGCAAAATCTCGGACCTTTTATGGATTGGTACCACCACACAACCACCTAGTGCAGAACAGCCATGTAATGTATTTGTGTAGAGATAACTCAGTAGACTAGCTGGAGACTATCCTGTTCCTCATACCATGTAAGCAGTGCTAGAGGCCAGAGTGAATTCACTTGGAGGTAGTCCACCAGACAGGTACAACTTGCTATGCTCTTGCGAAGACTGGTGTACACACAGCTCCAGGGCTAAACTCAAGCACTTGACACTGTACCTTATGACCAAAATGGATACCAACACAACTACACTTTTCCGTCAAGTTATTTTACATATCATTCACAGAATCACAGAATGTTATGGATTGGAAGGGACCTCGAAAGATCACCTAGTCCAACCTGCCTGCCAGAGCAGGATCACCTAGATTAGCTCACACAGGAAGGTGTCCAGGTGGGTTTTGAATGTCTCCAGAGTAGACTCCACAACCCCCCTGGGCAGCCCGTTCCAGTGTCTGTCACCCTCACTGTGAAAAAGTTTCTCTTTATCTTCACATGGAACCTCCTATGTTCCAGCTTGCACCCGTTGCCCCTTGTCCTATCATTGGACATCACTGAGAAGAGCCTGGCTCCATCCTCCTGACACTCACCCTTGACACTTTTATAAATATTAATGAGGTTACCCCTCAGTCTCCTCTCCTCCAAGCTAGAGAGACTCAGCTCCCTCAGCCTTTCCTCATAAGGGAGATGTTCTACTCCCTTCATCATCTTTCTGGCTCTGCACTGGACTCTCTCAAGCAGTTCCCTGACCTTCTTGAATTGAGGGGCCCAGACCTGGACACAATATTCCAGATGCAGTCTCACCAGGGCAGAGTAGAGGTGAAGGAGAACCTCTCTCAACCTACTAACCACAGCCCTTCTAATACACTCCAGGATGCCATTGTGCTTCCTGGTCACAAGGATACATTGCTCATGGTCATCCTGCTGTCCACCAGGACCCCCAGGTCCCTTTCCCTTACACTGCTTCCTGACAGGTCAGTCCCCAGCCTATTCTGGTGCCTGGGGTTGTTCTTTCCCAGATGCAAGACTCTGCACTTGCCCTTGCTATATTTCATTAAATTCCTCCCCACCCAACTCTCCAGCCTGTCCAGGTCTGGCTGGAGGGCAGCACAGCCTGCTGGTGTGTCAGCCACTCCTCCCAGTTTTGTGTCCTCAGCAAACTTGCTGACAGTGCACTCTGTTCCTCATCCTGGTCACTGATGAATAAATTGAACAGCACTAGTCGCAGTACCGACCCTTGAAGGAATGCACTAGATACAGGCCTCCAAATAAACTCTGCCCCATTGACCACAATTCTCTGACTTCTATCCTTCAACCAGATCACAATCCACCCCACTACCCAACCATCCAGATCACGCTTCCTCATCATTACCAGAGTATTGTTGCTTAAAAAAATAAAGACATAAATTCTCAGAAAGTCCTTTCATATCTCATCATGTTTGAGCATTTTAGCACTTACAGCAGTTTCTAATGCTTGAAATTTTGGATTATCATACTAAGACTAAACCTAACATCCATAACTTGCACAGAGCATATCAAGCTGGATTGTTGGACTACAAAAAACTAACTAAGCCCTCACCAGTGATCTTCTTGATTTATGGAATATTATTATGTTACTTCACTCTCCAGTGTGAATGATAAAACATGGGGGGTTTTCAGTGTTTTAAATCTTAACTGCTCAGTACCAACAAGACACAAAATTTCAGCCTCCCATCTGTAAAGACTTCCTCAGCAAAGCTGCAAGCTACAAAGTTACCATTGTCCATCTTAACCATTCTCTTGTATGATTTTTGATAATTAACTATCTTCAGATTATTAATAAAGCGATTTCATTTATCAAGTCCATTCTCCCCCAGCAAAGAAATGTTAAGAGAGAGCCAGGATGAAAGCAGAGGAACAGAAATCCTTGTTCTAGTGGCACCACAGTACCGGGGGTTGAAAGAGCTCTGAGGGAGGGGCAATTCTCCCTGTATAATGCTGACAGAGGCAGGAAGGAGGCAAGGTGCTTTTCTTCAGCCTCACAAAAGTGCTGGGAGAAGTTCAGGATGACAGTGGCAATGTCAGAGATACCTCTTTCCACATCCCCACTTCTCTTTCTTCTTCTGCCCCCAGCTCCCTATAGCACCAGAGAGAGAGGGGCAAAACAAAGCCAGAAAACAATAAAAAATAAAATAAAATAAAATATATATATTTGTAGCCAGATTCTACATCTTAGTGTATTTATTGACATGGTCTAGGATTAGAGGTACAGCTTAAAGGGGCAGGGAGGGGCCTAAAATAAGGGCAGAAACCCACTCACAAATAACTTTATAATGGCATTGGACACTGAGCAGGAAAGAAAGGTTAGCAGTTCTTTTCCATACCTTTTTTAAACAGCAAGTTAGTGGTGTATCTTTTGAAAACAGATAAGCCTGGCTATTTCTTTTCAGAATTACTGGGAGCAAGTTGTTAATACTGCTAAGGATAGGTTGGAGGGGGTGTTGAGAAACCTGGTCAAGTGGGAGGTGTCCCTGCCCATGGCAGGGGGGTTGGTATTAGATGATCTTTAAGGTCCCTTTCAACTCAAGACATCCTGTGATACTATGATTATTTTTCTAGGCCCATCATCTGAAATTTGCTGTCAAACATTGAAAAGTTTTGTTGGGAAAAAAAAAAAATTCAATCACCGCTTCAAAGGCTTTTTCTTGGTGTTTTTGTTTTATGTTGTCAGGTTTTTTTAAGAGAATACGGAGGTACCACTGTCACGATGTCTCTCTCATAATAATTATCAGAATATACCTCAGATACTAGAATCTAGAACACAGAAGAAAGGCTGTAAGTGTGACCACTGTGTCTTAAAAGAAACAACCTTCATATATTAATTGCCTCAGTCTTCACAGTATTTCCAGCCTTATGAATTTCCCAGGCTTGAAAACATACATGTCAGCAGATTGAAGAGCTTTCCTCTTCTGTCTTTATTACATACACTTGGACTGTCTTCATTTCTCATTTGCAGGGGGTTGTTTTCATAAGCAAACACTGTTTGCTTTGAAAGATTCATGATCTTTCACATGCCAGTGCATAAACCATCTTATCACTGATGGGGAGGAGGAGATTTTATCCAAATATAGCTGTCCCCCATGTTTCTAACAGAGAGCTACTGTAAAGCAGCTCTGTTAGAGACATTGTTGTACTTTCCTGTTTTTCTTTGCAAATAAAAAGGGTATCGCTCCCTTAACTTGTAATCATGCAGAGATGTGGATTTGCAACTAAATAGAATCTTTACAGTAAACTTGGTATCTCTCCCCCACCCTCAAGAAAAATTCTTTAATGTAGCATGATTGTTCAGATTCTCACTTCACAGACCAGAAAAGGATTACTGAATTTTCTTGTTTACTGGATTATTCACAATTTAGTCATTATGTTCATTTAGGCACTTTAAAATGGAATTTAATACAGAATTTAGCATGCAGAAAGTCTGATGAGTGAACATACGCACACCCTTCATACACTGTCAGGCACTACAGATGCCCAACGAAAGAGCATTTTTAAAAGAAAAATGAAACAGAGCCTAAAAAAAGATAAGCATCTGGAAGTTATTTGATCTGTTGCTATGTGCACCCATCAAGACTCCTGAGATGGTGGATGTTCCTAACCCTGTGTACCAGGAAAACTCACATCCTGCCCTGATAAACCCCCAGGCTGGCTCCCCAGGACCATACTCTGTGTGCAGATCCATGGCAGCTCTGTCCAGGGGAGCTGGTTGTGTTCTGAAGTGGCTTCACATTTACTGTTCTCCAGGGATGTGCCAATGGCTGTGTAGTAGATATCTTCACCTCAGCTGGACCTTGAGAAAAGTCCAAGCCTGCAGATCAAAACAAATGCTGTCTTGGGTGCTGAAGGTACAGACTTCTGGAAAAGAGAGAATTAAAAGAAAGCAAGGAGAAAACAAGAAGTAATGACTTTAAGAGTTGTTTCAGAGGTAGAGGGAATTGCGGGGGTTTTATCCCAGGTGTCCAAAGCAGGAGAGCTGCTCCCTGGCATAGGCGGGTGCTGTGGAGCTGCAGGAGCCAGCAACGTTAATCACACATCTCCATGAACACACAGCCCTTGTTAGAAACAAGCCCGCTTACATGAGGAAGACAATGATAGCCACTCAAGAAGGTGGTTGGCTGGGGAACGGAGGTGGAAGGGCTGCTCCTTAAGGCTGCCCCCACCGATCTCCCACAAACACCACCATTAATTGGTTCCCGAGTCAGGAAGCCCCATCCAAAACTGAGTAAGAATTTGGGCAGCACAGTGCCCAAAGGACATGCTAACCATGCTCACAGCTCTCCAGCCACTCTCATCCCAGCACCCCTTCTCTTCCTCCATTCTCCCCCACAGCCAGGCCCACAGGGACCCCTGGAGAAACAGCATCTCCCCAGAGTCACCTTCTTCCCTGCAGAGAGGTGCCTGGCCCCCGCCATGGGGCTGCAATGGCATGCGTTCCTGCAGAGACCTCCTGGCAGCTCCCCATCACTGCTGCCCATCAGGGCACAAGGGTTACCTCACCCACAAAAACTGGCTTTTGCAGAGCCACAGAATCATCCACATTGGAAAAGACATTCAAGATCACCAAGCCCAACCACCCACCTAACACTGTCATGACCACTAAACCATGTCCTGAAGTGATCCCTATCCCTATCAAAAACTATCTACATAGTTTTTGAACACCTCCAGGGATGCCAGCTCTACCACCTCTCTGGGCAGCCTGTTCCAATGCCTCACCACTCTGTCAGTATAGAAATTTTTCGTAATGTCCAATCTAAACCTCCCCTGGCACAACTTAAGCCCATTACCTCTCATTGTATTGCTACTTACCTGGGAGAAGAGATTAACACCCATCTCACTACAGCCTCCTTTCAGGTAGTTGTAGAGAGAGATAAAATCTCCCCTCAGCCTCCTCTTCTCCAGACCAAACAATCCCAGCTCCCTCAGCTACTCCTCATAAGACATGTTCTCCAGACCCCTACCAGCTTTGTTGCCATTCTCTGGACCTACTCCAGCACCTCAATGTCCTTCTCACGCTGCAGTGCCCAGAACTGGGCACAGTACTCAAGCTGAGGCCTCACCAGTACTGAGTACAAGGGCATGATCACCACCCTACTCCTGCTGGCCACACTGCTCCTGATATAGGCCAGGATGCCATCAGCTATGGCTACCTGGGCACACGCTGGCTCATGTTCAGCCAGGTGTCCACCAGCACCTCCAGATCCTTTTCTGCCAGGCAACTTTCCAGCCACCGTTCCCCAAGCCTGTAGCATTGCCTGGGATTGTTGTGACACAAGTGCAGGACCCAGCACTTGTCTTATCATCAATAAAGATCTTGAACAAGACTGTCCCCAAAACTGAGCCCTGGGGAACACCACTAGTGACCAGTCACCGACTGGATTTAACTCTGTTCACCACAACCCTCTGGGCTTGGCCATCCAGCCAGTTTTTAACCCAGTGAAAAGTACACCTGTCTAAGCCAGGAGCCACTGGCTTCTGTAGCAGGATGCTGTGGAAGACAGTGCTAGGAAATAAATCTAGTTTGAAAAGCACCTTCTTTTTTAATACAAAATAAAAATCCTCATTAGTGAGCAGCAAGCCAAAGCAACAGAAAGACAAATATGAAACTGAACTCATAGCAACTGGATTACTAGAGCTGTCAAATCATAGAAAGAATAATTTCTGAGTGAAGCGTACCTCCAGCTATTAGCTAATTTTCCAGTACACTAAGTCAAGCTATTTGCTGATGGATTTTGCCATATTTGATTATCAATCTGTTTAAAAGCACCCCCCTTCCTTGGGAAGCACTCATTGTCCACAGTCATTTTTCCAGAGATAATGTGAGCAGGATTTTCATAAACAGTTTGCTTCAGGTCCCCGATAGACAATTAATTCTTAAACCACTAATACTAGATTTGCTTCTGCACTCACGATGAGAGAAGTTTTAAGATATTGGAGAGTAATAAGGAATTATCCTCATTTGTGGTCAAATACCCTTTGCTATGTGAAAATATGGCTAAGGATGCAAAGAAGCTGCTACTGAAAAGTCAGCATAAATGTCTGCAGTTAATCAAAAAAAGCTTATGAGCAAAATTGAAGTGAACATTTCATGCTGCTACTAGGATTGCAAAGGAGGGTTTCTTGATTGGACTGGCTTCAGGCCAGCAACAAATGGATTTTCTAGAGCCACCAAGCTTGTAACAGATTTTGTTCCAGAGGAAAGTTGTGATCAGGAGGTGGGATCACCTCCAACATACAAGTCTGTAGCGCTCCCTGTAGCAGGTCAGCACCTAGGTGCCCACACTCATCCCATCCTTGCTTCTGGATGGAGTCTATCACTCTCACAAGCACTCGGTGATGATCCTGCTTGGCCTGGGAGCTGCTCTGGAAAACATCCAGGAAACAACCCATGAATGGCAGCCTACGTATTTTGAAAAGGATTTTTCCAAAATGCTTTAATTTGGTTTAACTCCCACTGAATTCACAGTTAAGTCAATGGTGGGTGTGTTGAAAAAACCACCCATGGGAGCCAGAAAGCAGAAATTTTGGACAGTGTCAATGCTTCCTCTGGGCAGAGGAGGGAGGAGGAAGGGCATTGCCTACCCTAGCATGTGCTTCTCCTCTCCTCACACATGGCCACCTCTAAGAGACTGTCTTCTCTTCTGCTCTCAATCCTTTGTGGTCACTTTCTCCTGTGCAAGGTTGCCCATGAATTACCACCCTTATGTGCTGACACCATTTCATACCTGGCTTCTGTAGGAATGAACTCACAAGGAGCAATGCAGTGAGAAGTCAGAGAACAGGTAAGTTACTAGTTCACTCAGTAAGGTTGTTTGCTGGTGGATTTTGATGTGCTCGATTACCTATCCATTAACAAATTTATTTCCAAGTACTAGCTGCCCACCATAATTTCCTCAAATAATGCTGTCATAAGTATATTATGTAAGTTCCAGCTTACATATGGTAGGGCCCCAGCAAAGACTCGGGTCTGAGATCACCTTGCTCAGGCTCTGCACCAGCAGAAACAATACAAGGTTAGGACCTTAGCAGGTGGCATAAGCTGACATTGAAGCAGATTGTGCTCAGCCTGCTGGTCACTAAATCCATTCCTCTAAGGGACCCAGACCTAAAGGTTCCCAAACACCCAGCCTGCTTCTGCTGGGTTGAGGTTTGGGTGGGTTTCTTTCCTGTATTTCTGTGTCCTCCTGTAATCACCATCTCCTTTGAATATAAAACATGAAGAACTGTGACACTGCTTAGAAAATATGAATCTTCCCTGTGCACCTTCCAGCTTCCCCCTTCAATCCCAGACAAGTCTCTTCATCCAATTTGCTATCAATGTCCCCTTACTCTCCTCCCAGCAATTTCTTCCCCCACAGCATAAATCCACTTCCCTCACTGCCCTGCCATGACTGTCACGGAGTCTTTTCTGCTCCTGACAGGTCATATCCTCACAGGGATCAACTTCCTTAACCTACAGACCTATAGACTCCAGGCAGGTTTCATTCTCCCCCAAATCCCCAAGAGATGGCAATGACCGCTGGCAAAGAGGTACAGAATATGGCAGTGCGGGTACTGACAGCCCCACTGGTGATAATGAGCAATGTCAGGATGAGCTAGGAAAAAAAATGGCAAATCATGATTAATAACAAAGTCATAATAAAACCGTGCCAGCTGGCAACAGCATCGTCTGTCAGCAAGCAGGATTTGCAGGCAGAAAAACTGCTGTCGTCGATGTCTTGAAAAACCTGGGGGCCTGTAGGAATTGTTCATAGTGAGGACACCAGTGCACTTCCTTCTTCCCCCACTCTTGTCCTTGCCAACAAAAGTCTTACCTTGCACCTACAGATAAATCACAGCACCTGACAAGTGCTGGCCACCACTTTGGCCATGGTAGTCAATGGACTAGTGGCCTGCAGAAGAAAAAAATACTGGGTCTTCAGGCTCACATTGAAGAACTCAGTAATATTACTGACTCTCATCCTCTGAGTTTGGCACAGATGGGTTCACAGAAGACACCTTGGCAAATGGATTTCACATACAAGCTGTACAATAAGGGAATGAAATGTGAAACATGCATAGTGATTCACAGCTACAGAGAGCTTTTTTTTTTTTCTTAAAGAAAAAAAGCATTTTAAAGGCATTGCCACCCCCTGGAATCACTTACAACCACAGTCTGCAGGACTTCAAGCTCCTCAGATATCACCTGTGACATGGTCTTTGGGATGCTGAATATATTAACTCAGCTTAATAGCAAGCACGTAACTTGATAGTAGTTTCAGATTGTTGTCCATCCAACAAAACGAGAAGAGCATTGCAAAAGCAAAAGTCACTTGGATGTAAAGCCTTGACCTGCTTCCTGAGCATACATGATCAGTCCAGGTGACAGCCAGCTCAACTAAATACTTCTGTCTGGATTACTCTATGATGTTTCTGAGAAACTGTTTCAGAGATGAAGAAAAACATGCTATGACACAGAAGAAGAGACTTCAAGAAGGTTGTCCTTCCTAGGATCCCTTCACAATATGATCATGCTTAATAAAAGCTGTACCTATATATCTTTATCAGTAATTCAACATCCATGTTTGTGTATGTTCAATTCTTATTGTGAGATTAAACAACACTTTGGTTTATTGAATATATCTGATCATAGCTGGTACCAAACCTAATAGACTATTCTGCGTAGATGTTAGAGGTTTGTAGAGACTATTTTTTTTCAGTAAATTCTGAAATGTTCACGTTTCTCCCATTCCAAAATAAAGGGAGGAATTCTTTCAAAAAGTAGACTTAAAAGAGAATGAAAATATAATTTTATACCAACTGGAAGGAGATTGTGGTGTTGGAGTATGAATCAATGTCATGAATTTCAGATTGCTTTTTCTACTCACACTCTCGAGACTACTTTCCCACCTCCACTCAGGAGAACAAGTAGGGACACAACTTCTAACATTTTTTTCTTATTATTTAAGAAACTTTGGTATAGCAGATGACATAAAATGTGTTAGCTGCCTACTTTTGCAGAGATGCGCAGTGAACTTCAGTAACATGCCATGAGCTGAATTAAATTGTCTGCCAAAAGCAAGCAAACTTTTCTAGACAATCTGTTATTTGACACACTGCAACCAGTAAAGCCTGCTGTACCATCTGCTCTGTGTAAAGTGCACAGTATATGTTTTACATGGTTTCTAAACTTAGCAGTGAGACAGAGTCAACATTTCTACAGTGGGGATCCCCTATAAGAAATTCTATCAACAGCTCCTGCCCTATTGGCTTCATGTTCAATATTCTAGAAAATCTCTTTCCCTACAGATTTCCTTGTCCTTCCAGACAGACTCTACAGCGTCAGAAGAACAAAAAGTCTTTCCAAAGCATATCTTGCTGGTCATCTCATAAGTAACTTTAAGAACTGAGAAAGCACCAAGATCAAACCTCTGTCTCTTCAAGTTGTGAAACACTACTAGGGTGCAGGCTTTACAAGTATTTGCATATAGAAATTACCTATTACCTCTGAAATGCTAATTTTAGGAAGATTCTTCCTGTGAGAGCTGCATTCCTCTTGTCTGTGCCGTAATTGTCCCAAAGCCAAGCTTTGCCTTAGGAGATGTCCAGCCCATTGTTGATGAAGACCATCATCATGACAACATTTCTTATATAGAAGTATGTACACAAAACTTGCAGAGTGCACAAAGAGCAAACCTGAGATGTCACAACCATGAAGTATGTCCTATACATACCTAATTCTACTTGCACACTGCAAACATGACATGTCCAGAAGTTACACTGCTCCAAATGACAATACAGCAGAAGGTACATTCCCACCAGTGTCCACTGGGAGACTGATATCCAGAAATCCCACCCACGACCACAAAAAGTCCTGGTGTACACCAACTGTATCAGAAGAGTCTGCTCTGCTGGAGTTCTCAAATATTCAGAAAGTTTCAAAACCTCCCTACTCAACATTTTCCTGCCAAAGAGGGAACACATCCAAGGAAAACTACACACACACACACACACATCCTACCTGCCTTGAATCAAAAGGTGAAATGAGGATGGAAAATTATCTCATTACTGTGATCTGGATGTACTTCTGCATCCCTAACATGCTGGGTCAGTCAAAAAGTTGTCTTGTGTCTTTGATTTTATTTTTTTTTTTATATTGGAGGAAGGACAAAGGAATTCTTGCATACCACTGAGAAACATTTAAAATTCTTATACATAGCAGCCATCTGGTGTTTCCAGAGTTTTTTTCACAGTTTTTTTGCATTGCAAATATGACTTCTTTAGAAGGTACCTTCCCAGTGACAGCCCAGCAGGTCTGAGCAGGGAGAGGGGAAGGAGCAGGCACTGAGGAAAGGCAGCTGTTTGACCACCTGGGCCAGCAGCACAAGGGGGGCACAAGAGGGAGGAAAATTAGGTGGGCAAGGAATCTGAATGTCAAAGTACTGAAATATGCAGAGGGAAGAACACATAGAAAAGCCAGATGCTAGGAGGAGACTGTAAATTGAGGTTGATTAATTTTTTACGTAATTTAGGCAGTGTGTCTGTAGAAGAACCTGATGAAATACATAGATCTAATTCCACTAAGACTTCTTTACATTGCCATTGTAGTATTGTAACTTAATGTGGCCAAAACTACCCAAACTCTTTTCTATTTCATAACAGAACTGCATTCTTTAGACACATTTAGGGTCATACCATATGCTTGCAATAGTATGTCTAGTACAAACATCCATGACAAGAACTGCTTTGAAACTTGTGGCTCTTTTACTCTACACATTTTTCCTGGCATTTGTTCCCTAAAAGTCTGACCAGTGCTGTGCTTACAGACTGTAAAATATTTATTAAGTTGTCTGGCTTGGGGATGGCAACCAGATTATGTGACAGGTGGTCGTGGAAGACATCCAAGCCCAGAGACCAACCAACCCCCATCACCCCCCTGGACATTTCACAGAAAAGACACTCTGTAGCTCAGGATCCTGAGACACAGACTGCCTTGGTATGAAAATAATGACTGAATGTGACGGTTGACATTTTTCATTAAAATAAAATGCTTTCCCAAAGGGAAAATTGGGATTTAGATGGAAAAAAAAGGGTAGGAGGGGGAGTTAAATGGGGAAAAGATGAAAAAAGATGGAAAAAGAACATAGTCACATTACACTGTAGGCATTTCAGTTCATATATTTCAACTTTCCATTTACCATCAGGGGCACAGTTCTGTGGTCCGGCTCCATTTCCAAAAAGAAGCTAAATGATCTACTGCTGTGGATCCCTACAGCATGAGGAAGAGCCAGTGCAGACTGCAGCTCTCTACAGGAGATAAAGCCTGATGGACCCCTGGAGTGCAGCTGCAGGAGACAGCATGAAGCACCTGAACTGCAATTCCCCAGCATTTCCTGACAGCAAGATTTTAGGACCTAAACCTGGATAGTTCCCACCCAAGCAGCCAGCCGCTGTTCTACAGATAAAATCAATCAGTTTTTGACCAAGCTCCTCCCTTCTCCTCTAACATTTACCTATTATTTCATATTATTTTTCTGTCTCCTTGCTGACATGTGTGAATTTCATTAAGTACAGCCTGAGAGGACATAAACGGATAAAATCCTTAAGAACTAATTTTAGCCAGTGACTGAAGCAGAACAGTTTAGGGGACTCCAGTTGTAATGGAGTGACACAAGGGAAATGTCTCAGCAATCTGGAGGTGCTAAGAGGAAAAGTCAGTGGCAAAGGTTCCTGCTGCACTTTGTTCAAGTCAAAATGCCAAAGAAATAGAGGTTGTTTGTTGTGGGATTTTAGATTTTAACATTCCAGAAAGTAAAACTGGCTGATGGAAAGATCAAGGACATTCCAGCCTACAATACTGCAATACAGGAAATGCATCCATCTCCACAACAAGCAGCAGGGCTCATATGCACTATTCTGTTTGCTCCAATGCAACACTTTCATTTTTACTTTATTATAATATAAATTGACTAGAAAAATAAATCATTTGTGTATAAGTTGACAATGGCTTTTATTCTGCAGTGAAATTTTAACTGCCTGTAAGAGAAGGAACAGCAAGTCCCTTCACACAGACACAAATGCCCTTTTTGCTTATGGAGAAGAAGAATCTGAACTAGATGCTTCTATGGTTTGAAAGCCTAATTGCCAAAAAGACTTTTGGAAGCAACAGTAGGGATGTCTCCCTGCAAGAAGCAACACAAGAGATACCATAAGAAAAGAAGAAAAGAAGGGGAAAAAGAAGAAAGAAAAGGATAGGCACTAAGAATAGGCTTCATCTCAGAGCATGGATGCCACTCCCACCTATCCACTGCATTTGGGGGCTGCCAGCATTTTCCATCTGGAGTTTAACTGCCCAGTTCCCAGAGAGGCACATCAGCAAGGTCTTGGCTAGAGGGCTGTAGGAACACAAGGGCGTGATAAAAATGGCAATGTAAACATACAGAAGGTAAGTCCTGAAAAGCAGAAGTGGTTTTGTCAGCAGGGACAGATTCCCAGTTTGCTTTCCTAGGCTTTATAGCCACTACCTGACTCAGTCCCTTGATCCCATTAACAAAACCTTTTGTCCATCCACTACTTCCCTTAAAGTCATCGTGGTAACTCCACCCTTCCACCTGCACTGCTTTCCACAGATCCTTGCCACTCTGCCCCTGGAAAGACATGTTTATGGTCATGAGGCCATGTATTTTGGGAAGACAGGACAACAGAAGGATGGCAGCAAGCAGGAATTAGAAACATTTCAGATGTGTTCTACATTCCAGTCTTACCTTGCCACAAAGACACCACACTACTTATCTTTGAGGCAAAGATAACAACAGAGGCTCCTGTAAGGCTCTTTTCTGGCTCAGAAATTCTCAGACTATTTACCAGTTATGTAAAAGACAATCGGACTGCATGTTCTTCCTCAGAAACAGAGTATGACACAGTCAGTCTATGACTATGTTGGAAAACTGAACAGTCATCACAGTTAAACTTGCATACCCACAACGATCTTAATAGTCCACCACGCTTTTCCATCACAAACGTCTTACTATTTAAGATTTAAGCATAAAAATTGTAAACTTAGCTATGTCAACGAACATATTTGTACAGAGAGAGCTTATATTTATTCAAAATAGCATAGTTCATTCACCAGCTTACACAGCATGCAGCTTTGTTTTTCATTAACTGATATTTTAAGAGAAAAGAGATTATCTTGATGTAAGACTAAGTAGCATCCGAGAACAATAATAAATATTTCTTTTTCCCCAGTTTCATACTGTCAGAATATACTTTTTAGCTCTGTCACTTTCTATTTACTATTAAAACTATGCCAAGACTGTGACTACATCTCAAATGTAAACAGTGCACTTGTATATTCTACACTTGTATATTCTGTGGAATGGGATGGTTTAGTAAAATTCTGTAGAGTATTTTAGGAATCAAACACAGGATCTTTATCAAAGTGTTCAGACGTAAAGTATCTTATCAATTGGCATAAAACAAACAAACAGATTCAAATATTAGTTTTTGGTCTTGCTAATTTTTTTTTTTTTCAAGCATGTTAGGTGTCATTTTTTTCCCCTGTATGTTTTCAAAAGAATGACTTGTTCATAACAGATTTAGGCAAGCTGGTGTTGGGAAGGGAACCTGATCCTTTCATTTACTAAACACCCAGAACTAGACTTCCCCTGCTAGGTGTCTGCAGAATTACAAACACTGGACTTACTTGTGCTCAAGGAGTGGACCACAAAACTTAGAACATGCAGGAGAAAAAGCAAACTGTTTCCTTGAGCAGTAATAACCATCTGACCAGGGCAGCATCAGCTAATCCTGCCACTACTGATGTTTTTGCCTCTAGGTTATGCCCAAGTCACGCACCGGAAATGACTTCCAGTCATCAACACCAGGGAAGAGATTCAGGTTGTCTTCCTTAGTGGAAAAGGCCACACCACCATCACATCACCACCAAACACCTTCCTGACTACTTGCCCTTGCTCTCCACAAGCTGCATCCTGGTTTTGTCTGCTCAATGATTATTTATTCCACAATCTGCTTTCCACGTTACAGCAATGGCAGGAGGGATCTGTAAAGCAAGCACAAACTTCTCAGGTCTCCTATAAATTGTTTGAAGCCCATTAAGGAATAAAGCACTTATGGAGACTTGCACATGAAAAAAAAAACAAGTATTCTTTACTTAAAATGTTCACAACAGCACACAAAACTAACATTTGCTAGGGAAGCAAGCTGACCTTCTTGTAGCTCATTGGCACCACACACTGGATTTTTCTCTGTAAAAACATCACAAAGTCATTATTGGTGCAAAAAGATTTAGGCTCAGGGCATTTTGCAGAACCCTTTCCTCCAGCAGCTGTGCAGTATTACCACTTTCAAAGGCAGGGCCTGAAGACTTATCAGCATTGCTATCTAAGGATCTTTCTTAGGCTGTGGGATCCAGAGGTAGACACAACAAATTCTCATCTGTAAATGTCAGCACTCACACTAGGCGAGCTTTGGTTTCCCGTTAATACACAGATGGAGGTTCAGATCAGAGATCAAATGTCAGAGTCACTGAGGACAGGAAGTTAAAACAGTTTAGATGGAAGCCAAAATAATATCAAAGAATCTTCTCTCTCTTTTTTTTTTTATTAGATCTCGAGCTTTATGCAAAAGAAACAGAACATAATTTTCAGGTCAAGGGAGTAGATGGGGGTGTTGAAGGAGTTCTGATTTAGAAACGCCAGAAAAGACCAAGGGTGACTGCTAACATGAATTGTGGCCAGCCTTGCTGCACCCAGAGGGGACTGCTGGCATGTTTGGGGATGGTCAGTGGACAAATTCAGCTAAGAGAGTCTCAGAGGAGTTTGAATCTTCACAGCATGAGTATGCTGTCAGGAGATGCGGAAGCCAAGAGTTTCACTACTCCCACCCATGATGGCTTCTACTTCTACCAGCTGCAGAGGAAGCCAGCAGCTACCCATCTCTTAGCAGACAGAAAGCATGGTTGTTTTAGTCACTGCTACACTGCTACAATTGGCATTCCTGCTAGTCAGACATTGAGTTAGGGCTACAACAGGCTGGAGCTGGCCACAGTTTGGCAAGGAAAGAAGGGCAACTTTCCACAAGCTATGCAGGAGGTCACTCTGTTACGGCACAGTCCCATGTCAGCATGCTATTCTGCTATATTTTCCATATTCAAGCCTGCAATTGGTGAAACTTTTATCAAATAGTCAATGAGTTCAGATTTTGTTTCAGCTACCTATTCACTTGGCGCCCAGTCCACATCCTCTTGTGAGACAACAGCTGGCCATCTGTGTAAAGAAGGTTTTGAACTTAAGCTTCAAGCATGGCTGCAATCTTCCCAGAGATGCCATGGTAGGTCTTTCAGCTCTCTAGTTTCCAGAATGAAGCAGAAGCAGGGAAGTGGGGAGGTTGCAATGACAGCTTCCAAATTCATCTCTAGAAGTAAGGAATCCACAGTCCAGAAAAAAACCACACTTGGCACTTCTTTGCAGCATTAGTGAGGGTCAGAGCAAACAAGAGACAGGGCTGGTACAAGAGCTGCAGCCATAGAATTACCTAGTACACTGGCCCTGGACAGATACTTACAGTTATTTAGGTGATATAGGTGAAACCTTGGATGAAAACATACTTGCATATACAATGGTAATACAGCAAGTGTCAAACACAAGTGCATGCTCATAAACAGCGGCAAACATTGCTGAGAATCCAAAAGTCAGACTGTGACATGCTAAGGGGGGATTAAAAAAAAAAAAAAAAAAAAAAAAAGCAAAAAAAAAAGAAAGAAAAAAAAAAGAAAAAAGAAAAAGTTGCCCAAGCTCTTGGCCTTGCTCTTCATGTTTCTTTGGTCTTGTATTTAGAATACAAACAATAAAGAATCCGCATTGTAGTCTTCACATCTCCGTTCACAATATCTGCAGGTACGTACACAAGAAACAAAAAAAACCAGATGGGAAGCATTAGCAATTCCTGGAATAGAAAGAGACTGCAACTGCCAAAGAATTTTCCACCTTTCCTCAATTATAATGTGAATTTAGACAATCTGATTGTAACAGGAAGGAACACGGGAACTATGGAGCTAGTAAATTATTTATTTATTAAATGAACTTAAGGAAAAGGGACCTTCACTGCACTACCTTGCTGGAAGACAGGATAAATAATGCATAGTAAGATATAACTCTTCACCAGCACAGAACAGAGTAGATAATTTAACAGGACTATTACAGCATTAGATTATGATTCTTCTATGGCAGGAATCATGTTGGAATCTACCTGACACTACATTTTGGTTGTAATGTTTCCACCGTGTTTTGCTGCTCTTGGTTGTTTTGGGGTTTTTTTGTGCTTTTGTATTTAATAATTGCAATGGAAGAGGCTAACTGATTTAGAGGATTTACTCTTTTTCTTACAGTGCTGTGATCACCAGGAGAAAGACTAACAAGGAAACGCTAGTAAATGAGATCCTTGAACAGTCTAAATAGTGTAACTCTAATAAATAGCCGTAAATCATATTAAATTAAATCACTAGCTGAGGATTTTCCCAATGAAGCTAAAAGACCTGTGGATGTTGGCACTGGTACTTCTTACACTGATAAACTCTGTGTTTGAGGCAGTGCAAATATAGCCAGAGGGAAGGGACAAAAGCATGGGTTTAACTCCTTTCATACAAAAGGTGGGTCTCAGCACAGAGACCCACAGATTACTCTTTTCAAAGTGAACACGAATAGCTTTCCAAACTCTCAGCTCTATGCAAGATGGCAAAGAGCCCACAATTCATGCATGCTCATCATGCAAATTGCCAACAACACCAAAGTATTAGTAGAAAGAGGAAACACAAGAAAAAACAAAGTCCTAAACTGTATCCTCCCCTTTCCATGATGCTATGGGTTACATACAAAACACACGCACCCACTTGCTTATGAATAACTAACAGGGGAAGAGGTAATGCTTTCTATTTTTAATAAAGATTTTATTTGTTTATTGAACAACAAGCTTTTGATGGGCTGAGCTCACAGGCCCCGCACATTGCAAGGAGTCAGGCTAAGCAGTCACAGACACATCTCTCATCCCACCAGGAGCTAGTCAAAAAATTTTTTGTGGAGCCTTTTTTTAATTGGAAAATTGACTCATCCAAAGGAAACTTTTTTTTTCTTTTTCTTTTTTTTTTTTTTTGTGGTGAGGCAACAGGAGAACGCAAATGTGCATTAGCTTAGCGATGAAAGAATTCACTTGGATGTAGGAGATGAACATTCATCTCCCAGGTCTAAACTAGGCAGAACAGCAACCTAAAACCTATGTATTTTGCAGTGTTTCTGTTTTTCAGAACATATTCTGCAAGGTGTCTTCCCACATGAAAAAAACTTGGTCTTAATGCACTAAAACTTTTTATATTATAGGAAAACAGCTTTCCCTCCAGCTCAGTTGCTATAATTTCCCTAGGAGCTGACACTGTTTTAAATCTTTAATACAGTTTAACTTAAACAGTTTAAGTTTAGTGTAAAGTTACTAAACTTATAACAATCCAACATGCGTAGCATAGAAAAAAAAAAATTGCTCAAACCAGCTCTCAGCTTTGTTACTGTTCATTCTGACTGAGGGGCTATGAGGCAGCCATAGAATGAAAGGTCACAGTAAAGAACCTACTTTCTCCAATTACCCTAACTTTTGCTAAACCAGGATATTAGCAATTCTATTTCAGACAAGTTTCATGTCATGACTCACCTTCGGCGTTCACAGAAAAATTCAGAAGACCTCCATCTGTCAGCAAGTCCAATGCAAGGTTAACGTTGTGAAGCTGATGACGAGACAGAGATCCATTAACATAAAATATTTTCCACCCATTGTTGCACTGGCCAGAAGGTTTTAAAAAGTATTTCCCTAGTAGCTGAAGATACTGAGTCATAAATATGTACTCATATTCATCTCCCTAATTTGATGGAGCACTCTTCAGAATTTCTACCAATTATCATAAAAAATGGGATGTAAAATCCATCTCGAACAAAATGTATCCCATGAGGTGGGCAGAAGAATTCGTTTATTTAAAAATAGACCTTGCATGTAAAAGCCTGGTGTTAATGGATGTTTCCATGGGGAAAACAGGCTAGGTTCATAACTGGATCTAATAGATGCATGGAATTTATTTCTGGTTTTATGTTGTTTTTTTTTTAACAACGCCCATATGCTTACCACATTTGGAACAAACAAAAAAATATGTAAGGAAAAGTTTCTCTGTATTTCATTCAGAATTTCAAAGATTAAAAATCTTCTGATCAGCTGTATTCGTAAACTAGAAGTTTTTGCTTTAACATATAAAGATGTCTATACAGTAGTGATGATATCCTTAATATTACTCATGAAAACTTAAGCACATAGCTATGAATGAAGGCTGGGTGTTTTCTTCTACTTTTTCCTTGTGTTTTTTTCCTCTCCCTTCCCCACAAAAAAGCAGCATCACAGGCATATGCAGTAGTCATGAATGATTTTTTTAAAGCAAAATAACATCACATTACTAGCTTCTAGCAGCTTAAGGGCAGTGCTTTACTTGGCTAGTAATTAGCAAGCTCCCTTCCTCTAATGAAATAACAAGACCAAAACAAATTTCAAATTGTTTCTTCATAAATTCCTTAGGCTACTGAGCAATCTATGCTTTGGGAGGCACATCATAACTGCTGCCATGCTGGTCCCTGTTATCTTCTGACAACAAGCACAGGGGTCCCCCATGCATAAGCCAAGTAAAACCTGTATGCTCTGAAGTGAAGAAATAGATTTATGGTTTACCTGGTTCTCTGGTTTACAAGTAACTGAGACTGACAGTTTGGATTCAGGCTTGTTTTCTTCCTCTGATAGTCAGCAGCCAGAAGAGCTTAAGCTCCTACAAAACCTACACAATCTTCTGATCAGAATGAATAAATCAAATGTTTCCTTAGTGAACCAGCACAGGTAAAAGGGGCACACTTCTGTGTAATGCATATGAGATTTGCAAGGAATGGTAACATGCAGATTTCAAAATGAATCTTTAAACAGAAATATAGGTAATTGCCAAACAAAGGCAACCTAGAAAAATAAGTTGTTTCATTCAGCTGTGCTTCCAGACTCAAAAGGGCCGGACAATTCTCTAGGATTTACAACCACACAGTGGTCAAGACATTTGGGGTATTTCAGCTCTGGGCTTGTTTCAGCAAAAGTACTGAGTTCACATTGTTTTGTTAAGAACAGGGACTCTCCTTTATCATCTCCCTCTCCTGACTGCACAAAGGTGAGCCTTAATTTCAGCCTGACCTATTTTGTGAGTATATTCTTTGTCTCAGAATATATACCTTTCTGGGCACATGAGTGCCCAGAGCTGGACTTTTTTTACAGTTACTTGTAAACTTCATTTTTGGGTAATAAACACCCGAAACTCCTGCAACAAACCTAACCACGTGCAGTGTTGTCTTCTTGCTCCTGTAGCTCGGTCACCTCCCAAATTACTGCTCCTGCTTTCTTCATCCCTCCTATACCTCTGACATGGGCTCCTGCCCTCCCTATTTCTTGTTCCTATTTCCTCCTCAGTATTAGTGCTTCCATTCCAACCTCCCCTCCTTGCGATTCACAAAGTGTTCGTACTGGCTTTGAACCACAACCTTTCAGCTTGAACGAAAGTCGATGCACCACACCGATCATAACGGTGTGCGTGGCTGTCACCATTTTTATAACACGAATGACGTGTTTTAAATCTCAGCAAAGGTTACATTTTCATACTTCACTGTACCAATTAACGTCTAAAATGACAGGGAGTTAGAAAGCACAGGGGAATTGAAAGACGTATTTTATGTACAAGCGACAGCTGAATGATAGTCAATATTTTTAGTTATATTGTCATCCCACTTTTCATCTTGTAATGAACATCAAGAGGAGAAACAAATGGTAAATACCACTCTGGCAAACTGTTCAACATTAAGTCCAGTACTTGGAAATAACTTTGCTAAAATCAAATTACTAGGATGTAGGGAGTTGTACTAAACCAGTACCGAACCTCATTATATTCTTCTTTGAGGCCAGTGACCAGCACATGCAGGGTAAGTACTAGAGAGTCTGAGCTCTGATTTGTATCTGAAATGCAGAGGTTATCTTCTTTCTCAAAAGAGAAAGGTGAGAATTGAATAGGGCTGATCCAAAATGAGAAAGGTTATCTATGAAGTTTTGAATAAAAATATATATTCATTGACTTCCTCTGAAAAAAAGTTAGTGGAAATGTTGAAAGTCAATGGAACAGAGCAAACAATTTTGAAAACTGAGTGGAAAAGGCAAAAGGAAAGAAAAACAACTGCAAGGAAATGCTTTGATTTTGTTTGATTTAATCATTCAAAATACATTTTCTTAGTTTAAAAAAAAATCTGAGTACCTTAGTCAAAACTGACAGCAATGAATTTTGGACAAAATCTAAATTCTTGAGAGCTTCTTAAGCACAGAGTGGGGTTCTGGTCATGTCTTGATTAAGGTATATTTTTAGGACAGCATAAGGAAACCTATAGGGATTCAGTTCTGCCATGCAAGAGGTGTCATCCATTTAAAAATATCATTTGCAGGACAGACTCGTGGGAGATAGCATATCAATTTCTCAGCACTGAGAGCCTTTCTATTGCACTGGAGGGCTTCAGAAGCATGTATCTGCCAAATGAATGCAAGTAACAATAGCTTGCCTTGAATGAGATAATAATTTAATCAATAAATTTTGAAGATACCAACCTGTTCAAGGGTATTTTAACAGCATCAAGTGCCTGCATTTCTACTGTTCCAAACCAACATCCTGCAAACACTGTGACTTTATATACAGCAACAGTTAAAGCAAGAAGCAGAGCTCTTCACTGACATAGGGAAGCATTAAATACACGAGATGTTTGAAGCCTCTAGCTCTAAGTAATTAAACAACCTACCATCTCTGTGGTGCTGGCTGGAGTCAGGAAGAAATCCCTTAAATTCAGAAAGTAACCCTCCAGTTGTCCAATTAACAGAAGCAAGATAACTCCATCTGAAAACTAGATGAAGAATGATCTGAATATTATTTATTATGTCGGCTTTTATTAAATTGCTCAGATAAATGTCATTTTAGTGATAAAGGAATTCAAATGGTACTCTGGCAAGCAGACAGCCTAATGATTTATCTCCCTCAAATTCTTTTACAGTGAACTTCATTTTAGTTACATAAGGCTCCCGAGTTCATATTGGTAAAAATACAACCTTGTAAAAGGACAGCTATTAAAACAAACTATTCCAGATGTGAAGAGACTTCAGCCCACCGCAAGCGACAAACACATAACTATAAATAAAAGAGAATTGTGCCTAGTGCCTGAGATTTATGACAAAACACTTGCAGAACTTCCTTTCATAGAGTTGTCCACCAGGAAAACCCAGAAGAGCACCAGAGCACGGCTCTGCTTTTCATCCGCACGGCATAAATCACAGGGACTGTCACTGCTCTGAGATATTAATGCCTGGAGCAAAGCAAGAGCTGTGGGCTGATTTCTGCGTACATATCTGCAGAAGTAAGGAATGAAAAAGCCATGAGGGATGTCCCCAGGCTTACTCCCCACCACTTGCTCTCTCCATGGATTGGTGCAGAGAGGATGGTGCATCTCCCTGGCTCCACGCAAGACGCTGTTCACCCTCCCTAGAGACAACAGAGGAGGACGGAGGAGATGTGGTGGTGTCTCTCTTCACCAGTACCCAGGGAGGTGATCCTGAGGTGTCTAATGAGCATTTCTCTTGTGATTTCATGGGCTCTAAGGAGCATAACATTCAGAGGACTTTTGAACCTTGAAATCCAATGAAAATCAGGCCTTACTACAGTGAAGCAAATCCAGCATTAAAAATCACTAAGGACCATCAATCAACTTGGCTTTCAGCTTAATTGTCAGAACACCTTTTTTTCCCATCCTGATAGAAAGAGCATCCATAGGAGCTGGGTAGACTCTGAAAATTACTCCCTGTAGCATTACAAGGACAGCATTTAATACAAAGCTGTATTTTTTTTCCTTACTTAATAGCTTCAGAAACTTCAGAGACTGAAGCCTGATATCTTAACCTGAAGCTAGAAATAATTGTTATGTTGCCAACTTTCAAGTTATTACAACAAAAAAAGAGGAATCCTAATGGTGAGAGGAAACACTCAAACGGTTGACAAAAGGTGGTTAACATGCAGCTTAGAGCAGTCTACCTGAGACTCGATGTCTTTCACACTTAATCCTAATTTTCCAACATGCTCGTTGACAAATTGCAAAAATACCTAAACAAAACAGAAGGGGAGGAGAAGGTGAAAGAAAAAATGTTTTCAGTACAGTCATTAATTTTTTTACCTTACAAATTTTGATGTCTATTTAAAAAGTAAATTACCTTTTTTACAGCATCCAGTTTATCTGGAGCACGGCTAAATAATTCATCAAAGGCATCATCTGCTGTATCAAAACAACATTAATTGGTATTATTTGGGATAACTGCCAGATCACAGGTTTAAAGAGTCTCCAGGATGAGAAAGGTGTTCAATCTAACAAGCCAAGGAGGAAAAGAATTGTAGGGAGATGGGGAAATCTCTTGCTTCTGTATTTATCAGAAGATAGGGTGACAGGCTTCCTTTCAGCCTGACTACATCAGAGAAAACAATTTACTTCATTCAGCTCTGCAATTTTTGCCGCAGAGAATCTCAAGATTTCTGCTGCCACCAATGTGAGCAATAGCCAAGTTTCACATCTCTACAGTTTATCTCTTTTCAGTTACGCTTTTTAGCCCTGAAACTCTGGGATAAAATACTGTAAACAGAAAAGAAGAGCTGTACATTTTACTGCTCTTCCCCAACAGAAACACAGTTACACCAAACTTGCAGGAAAACAGCCCCTTTCTTCAAAAAACCACAAACTAAATACTGGGTTTGGAGATACTGCCCTTCCTCTGAAAAATCACGGACCTCACAGGTGACCAGTGCTGCCATCCAGTTTAAAGGCAGGCACCAAGCTGGTGCCAGCAGTGCTGCACCAGAGAACTTGTATACAAGTTTAAAGATTTCCAAGGAAATGAGATTCATCAAAGTCCCTGTTGACACCCACCCCCACCTTCATTTCCAGCCCAGGTTTAGCGAGACCAGGATACATCTCCTGGTAAGCCGGCCACAAGATTGCTCTGGTTCAAGTGGGAACAAAGCATTTGAAACACCCTTAAAAACCAGGGGCACTCTTGCAGCATAACTAAATGGAGAACCAGTTTCTATGGTACAGGAAAGCAAAGGCAGCTCTGCTTAATGGAGAGTCCTCCCAAGAGCCAGCGACAGAGAAGCCTCCACTGTGAAAGGGTGTCCTCAGGTTTCTTTGTTCTCCCTGTTAGTGGCTTGTTGAAGAAGCAATGTCAGGGAATAGGAGAATCCATCAAACAAATCTCCAAGCAACAGTCTGAAACCTGCTACGGTCCCGCAAACCAGAGAGCCCTCTTCTGGAGCCACACTTTAGGATTTCTCTCTCTGTTAAGCAAGCTGTGTCACAAACAGAGAGCACATTTTGAAGAGTGAATTGCAGTGTTCTCTCCCAGCAGAATCAGCCCCCTGAAAGGAACACCTAATTACACGGTGTCTTTCTGTCACAATTTCAGCCCACTCTTAAAAGATCACTCAGTGGAATAAGTGATAAATAAGTATTAAATGATATAGTTCGCACCTCTGCAAAGGATGAAAACATTAACATAAAGGGAACAGCAGAGAACTGGAATCATAGAACGCATCGGAATGGTCGCCTTGATTCACTGAGGATGCACCCTTTGCATCCAATGCCTTTGCAGCAAAGAGCAGCTCACACTGATGTCATCTGCTCAGACATTGCTCATGAATTTAGTTAGATAGTCTAGGAACTTTTAATCAAGAACTGGCTGCCTTTGAAGAAGAGACACCTTGAAAAACTTGGCAACCAAATGGACTTAGAGATGATATTGTTATTACGTAGTTTTGTACTGTCAGCTAAACAACAGTTAGTGCTCTCCTTAAGTGGACTGGCTTCATTATAATACTAAAAAACACATCCATAGGTCAAAAAGACACTTGCCCAGGTGAAGACCTTCCCCTGAGCATAAGTAGAAGTGGAAGTGTGGAGTCAGCAGTATGATAATCATATATAAATTACTAATTAATCATCATAACGAGGGTGGGCTTGTAAATTACTAACTTTGTAATAAATACAACATGAGAGAGTTTCGTTTGGTGTGCTCCATTTGTGGGAAACCACCGAGGACACAGCTCTGTGCAAGCCTGGAATAAATAAGCACTGTCTTTTGAGTGTGTGAGAATTGGACTTACTGCACACAGGGCAACAAATCTGCCTTTTCAGAAAACACTGAGAAAAGTCTGAGCAGCACCAAGACCTTCTGCAGGCTCTGGGCACATGGACATTTTTCACCTCAAGTGTTTCACAGTCCTCAAAAGCCCTAATGGTAAAAACTCTGGGGACGTTGGTTTTACTGAGCTGCCATCCACAATTGAGTACCAATAGATTTCAAAATTTGCAAACTGTGGAAAGGAAGCTACATTGAAACTGATGGCAAGAGGAAGCATAATTCTCAAGCCATTACGTTCATAATTAGTTCCAACAGTGAATGAGGTCAGCTTGTAAATCCAGGATGTATTTGCCCCAAGCCAGGTCTTCTTATTTGGGTCATCAATGCACTTTTTCATTTCTTGTCCCACCTCCCATCTGTTGCCTGTAGACCACTGGCAAAGTGACCACCCAATTTCCCAACTATAGTGTTGATATGAACACATATTAACAGAAGACATTTGGAGAAAAACACTAGGAGAAATCCATGAATCTCCATTAACTCTAGTTAATGATTTACTGATTTTATCATGAGGTAAAAATGCATCAGAACATGGTGTATAATAGCACATAATAGCAAAACACTGCATTTGGCAATGCAAGTACTTACTTGAGTGCGCTTCTAAATTCTCTCTAAAAGTGCAATAAAAAGCAGTATTAGAAAAAGCTTTCAGCAGAATTAATCTTATTCATAAGCAAAGCTTATCTGGGCCACCAGCTATCTTGTAAAACAGGAGATTAAGCACAAAGCACCATTAACTGTATGTCAGAGTAATTTTCCAACAGAGATTTTTAAGTACACTGTATATCTATATAGGCTTTTGGAAGTATATGAGATTTTAACTGGCCCACAGACCAATAAACACCTACTTCATAAGCCAATCCATAACATTCTCTTCCAAAAAGATGTTCCAAGTTAGAGTTTGATGATTTTCTAGCATATATAGATGATAGTAGGGAAATACATTTCTAGTTCTTAGAATGCTGTCCATATTTTCTCAGTATATGAATGGTATCCTACTACTTAACTCCTTTATTAACAGCAGTACCTCACAAACTCAGCAAGCTCAAATGTTTCTTTCACAGCACAAGCAGAAAAGAACTGTCTCCTCTCTCTTTATTTAATGACACAATAGCAATAATTTAAAAGTAGATTTAAATCACTGCAGCTTTAGAAAACTTCCAGTTTAATCTGGGACAGGTAAATTTACAGTACTCACTTTTTATTATTATATTCCATGGCAATGACAAGTACTAAGCCTCAGAAATAGTCATACGCATTACTTTAGAGAAGAGTAAAGAAGTTGATTTAAAGAGTAAAGAATTATATACCATAATACCAATTCTGAAGAGGAAGAAAAAAAAGAAAAGAAATCAGAGAAACAGTTTGCATGCATATGCATGCCCAGGTTTATGCTTTTTGTCATCATCATAATCAGAGCTATTTTTGCCCAAGAGGAAAGCACCTACAATATTTCCTTTCTGATTGACAGTGTACAAACCAGATATAACCTCTCTTACTTGTTTCCTGTGATGTATTCCACTGCATTTGCTGTCTTTAATCCTTTGGAGGTGTTCTGTTGAAAAGACAATAAATATTTCTGTGCTTGTTACGCAAAAAAAAAATAAAAAATTGTAAGCATTACTGAGTCTTCCATGACCTGTTTGCTGCCTTAAATGATTAACAGAGGGCATTTATTCAAGAAGTCCAGTACAATTAGTACAGGCACTTTGAGAGGTTGCTGCTGCCTTCTACTCTATTCATTCTTCAACCAAAAGTTACCTGCTTTCCCATCAGAGGAAACCAAAGAAGAAGGCTGCGGTCTCTCAGCTGGTGAGGTTGAGAGGCTGGTGTGTTCAGCAGGAGACTCAATGAGTGCATTAAGCTGCTCTGGGACAGAAATTATTTCCTTGTGCACCCCACTGCATTAAGGGCTCCTCAGTTTTCAGCCCTATAATAACCTCATTCCATGGCCCGCCACCCATCAGTGAATCCCCCCTGCAGAGGACTTAGGTGTGTCAGGTTGCTCAGATTCAGGCTGGCAATTCTTACCAATTTCTGAAGCCATCTGGGATCTTTGCTTATGTCCTTGTATCTTTGTTCCTTTATGTAAATTTTAGTGCTCCACAAAAACAGCAAAAAAGCAATCCACAAACCCAACTGACAGTCTGAAGAGACAGGAGAGGATGGGCATGCCTGCTGCTTTATCCAGGCACTTGGTAAACATCTCAGCACAGAAGAGTCTTTGGTGTTTGCCACTCTCCCCTTTTTTGGAAGTGAAAAACACCCTCTGTTTCCATACTGAATCAACTCATTTGCGTTAACCCACTGCTGAAGAGGAGCACACCTAGTCCTTCTGGGGCAAGGGCAGGTCCTTCCTGCAGCCACGTGTCACAGAAATGCCAGGCCTTCTCTTCTATTCTTTGGGCTTTCTCAACATTTCCCCCTTCCTGCCCTTGACACCCGTTTTGAGGTGTGCCTTCACAGGCTTTCCTCATGTTTGACCTAATGAATACTGTTCCCATCAGGGGCATTGATTTCTTCATGGGGAATCATCTCCATTGCTGCTCCTCTCTCCCAGGGTTGTGCAGTTTCACAGACAATCCCTCCCAGTTTCTGAGGCACTCGCAGACCCATAAGGCACTAGATGGAGTGCTACTTTCCTTAGAGTTTAGGTTGTCACTGACCAGACCAACATGAGAGGAGCATAGGCAGCAATAAACAATTCAGACTCCTTTTAAATACCAGAGAGACCACTCATCTGCTGAAGAACTCAGCTGCAACAGGGCCACAATGGTTACCCTTGCAGACCCAAGCCCCAGAAGAAGCTGTGCCTCCAGGACACCTTTAAACTTCCTAAAGTGACACATGTAGCTCAAGGGCTATGCTTTATTTGGTTCCTGTTATGATCCTTCAAATTGGGAAAAGCGCTAGGTCATGTCATACAGACCCTGTGCTGGGCTCCCAACACCACTCAACTGCAAACCCTCTGTTAAAACTCTAAACACAGTGGTGCTAATTTTTGCATTTTTACCCTTTTACTCAGCATCTGACCTGAGAATAAAACGATAATCTAGTTTGGCAAACTCATAAATTAAAAGGCACGGTTCACAGAAAACACAAGTATCTCTTTCACAGCTACACACACACATTTCTCCCTAATTCTAAGTCTTGTGAAAGTTCTCTAGTATCTATTGTAATAAGTATTGAAGCTATAATTACCTCAATGGTGATTGTTTCCACTTGAACATTTGGAGGCATGGCCAGGTTGGGCTTGAAGTGCTTTGCTATTGCAACCAGAAGATGCAGTGTGCTCAGTAAGTCCTTTGTCAAGATAGCTATTCCGTGTACACAGAAAACAATGTTTAGTGTGCAAAACAAGTAAACCTCACTCTAAGATAATAAATACTCCCTATGCAGAGGATCCCAAAGGCAGTGAGGGCCATAACTCAGGTGGGACATCAGACTGGGGTTTCTACAATATCCTAATTCAGCAAGACCACACATTAAAAGTCCTTTTTGTGAGACATACCCACAGATGCTGAGGGCTGTTAAGAGGTCCACAAGCCACATACTTAAAAGGATGCAGTTTGCATGACCCAGTCGGGGTCAGATATTCCTGTTTCACATCTGATTCAACTAGAAATTGAAAGCATGCTGGTTTATTACTGTTCTGGCACCCCTTTGCCTCACAGCAGCCTTATAACAGAGGAAGCCCTGTGATGGATCATTTTTTCCAATTTCTCTTTTGCACCTACATTCCACACTCCATTTCAGCTGACTTTCTTCCAGTTGCAAACACTTAGCCACAGCTTCCAGAATCACAGTGAGTTTCTGTCGCTGTTTTTTCTCTGTTAACGCGATCTTGTCAACATCCAGCTTGAGAGATCCTAGGTTTTCTTTAACAGAGTCCGCAGCAAGAAGAATGTATTTTAACACCACCATAGAAAAAAAAAAAATCAGAAACATAAAATGACAGCAAAGAACACCAAGTCTTGTTTTAAATGTTCAATAACACTAACTTCCACAGACCCACATCTCAAAGCTGTATGCCTTGTTAAACTCCTGCACTTTTTGAAAGCCTCAGTAAAATCAGTGAGGTTCTGCAAAAGGGAGAGGACTCAAGTCATTCCTTGCAGCATCAGCCCCCTGCCCTAGAACTCCAAAACCTAGTGGAAGCTGCAGGAATCCAATGAGTGAATCTTTCCTCTAGATAGTGTACAAAGGCAGTATCAACTCACATCTATAGAAGAAAGCTCAGCTCATTGCTCAGGCAAGTAAGCCATGAAAATAAGGCAATCCTGTTCACCTTGCTGCCCTCAGCTTCGGTGAAAGGGAGATATGATTTGAAAGTCATCCCCAAAGAGAGTGAAAAGGAAAAGAAAAATGAAATAGGAACAGGAGAGATGGAGAAATAGAAATAGACCAACAAGCTGTTTCAAAAGGTCACACATCTTTATACAAGCACTTCAGGGTGTAGAGAGACGTGTTGATTTTCATCAGTTCCAGTTCAGTCCTTTCGACCTAGAGCTTTTTTTTTTTTTAATTTTTATAATAGGAAAACATGTAAATTAAAGTGTTGATTCCAGCCAATGCTTCTGGTAGCATCACAAGACAACTTTTGTGCCTCTGGCTTATGAAGCCCTTCTTTCCTTCAGTGGCTCTGTAATTTCACACTTCAAAGTAAACCTTTTTATTATGTTAACTAGCAGGTATAAAGACTTTCTTAGAAGAAAAATAAACATATAAAACCAAAAGCAGATCATCAGGCATTTGTTCAGAATTGCAATTATCACAGACGGTTCACAGTGCAGTGCTTTCTCTGCTAGCAAGAAGGGAGACTCCAGCAGATCACTGCTGTTACAATTTGTGAGATTTATTCTCTATTCTGGAAGTTCCTCCACGATGTGTTTGTGAGCTAAACGCAAAGCAGCAGCTTACCCAAAAGATGATGAAGTACCAGCCCATCATACAAATCTTCTTCCAGACTTTTAACTACTATGTGTTCCTCTTTCAGAGTTGTGTTAATCCAGTCAATCAAGAACTGTGGAGGAAAAGAAAGCAGCTGGCAATTATATTCTTCTTGTTTAGACAGTATAGAACTCAGTGTTACATTGTGCTTCACCTTCCTCTAGTTCCTTATCTCACATCTTGGCTTGCTTTCAACCTCCACTTCCTTTGTGCTTTTTAGGTTATTTTTTCAAGGGAAGTTGAGTATCAGTTAGTTCTCTAATTTCCAAGTGAGATCAACGTCTTGCAAGTTATACAGGTGGAGAGACAGATCCTACTCCCACTTCCATCAGGGAAAAGGCTGTAGAGTACATTTCACAACACCTGCCTTCATTAGACATCATAGAATTCACACAAATCCAACTGTAAGACAAAGGCTTGTAAGAAAAGAGCCTTCACTCATTCTGTTGGTTGTTTCTTGTAGTCATCCATGTTACTAGAACTCCTCCCTTTTTTTCTTTTCATTTTCTCTCTGCAATTTTGTACTAATACCTTTTGGGGAGGAAAAAAAAAGCATTTTTTCATTTCACTTTCTTCTGTGGCAATCTTCCCATCACCCTTCCCAATATCCTTCCTGCCTTTGCAAGGGGAAGTTGCTCAGGAAGCAGAACTGAAAAGCAGTAGCCCTAGCTGGCTGTTATCAAGAACTTCTGTAAAGAAGGATGGGTATTGCTTGTATTGCTATTATTGCTACAAGTGAGCATCTGGAGTTTGTTGTGTGGATGATATCCTTCTCACTTGCTGTAAAAAGAGGAGAAAATTCATAGCAGAACCCTATAAGTTAGCCAACATTAACAAAAAAAATGTAAAAGCAGTTTGAAAAAACTATCTATCTCTGAGATGCTTGAAACCACACAAGAAACACACAGTTCAGGCAAGTGCCTGGCACCGGCACTTGCCTGAACTGAGAAGCTGTCAAAGTGTTTGTAATACGCTTCCTCAGCTAAAAAGTAAAAGAATTTTCTAGAGCAGAAAGCTGTGCTTCTCTGCTAACATTTGCACCTTAAGACCTGGTGATGCCTTACGTATGAGGGACAGAGTAGTACCCCAAACATAATGGTACAACCAGATGGAAGTCAGAAAAGCAGAAAGTACTGCTGAGTACAGATCTATGAGATTCCTCATTTGCTACCTCAGCTCTCAACAGCCACCTCTGCAGCCTGCAGCTCACACAACTCTGCTTTCAATCCTCTTGTTGAGGCTCTACTCAGCTGCAGAGTGTAGTGTCTATAAGTCAGTAAATAGGGCAAGGAGAAAAGGAATACTTCGAGAAGCTTGCTAGTGGTTTCCAAATGTAACCATCTTCTACTTTCCGCACAGCTGGATATCTACAGTAACTATTGTGAGCCATTTCACATTCCTTAGCTCCCCAAAGCACCTCAAAATGACAATGCAGTGGCACAGAGTCTTTCTCCCAAGTGAGTTTCTTTGCTTCCCTTATTCTTCCCTTGAAGAAAACTCCCCATCCCCTCCTCCATCCCAATCTTTTCTCTAGAGGGGCAGTGAACTCTTTAGATTAAAAAAGGCAACTGGTGGCACCAATGGGCAGAAGACTGCCTCCCCTGGGACCCAATTTTCACCTCCTCACTGTCCAAAGAAAAGAAATTAGACAGCGAAGAACACTGTTTCAGGAGTCTGTGACAGGAAATGGATTAAGCACTGAAGTTCACATAAATCTTCACAAACTGAGGAAAGCTCTTCATTTTTGGCAGTCTGGAAAGAACAAATTCACTGTCTCTGTAGACAACGTAATTGCATTTTGCAGCACCACCTTTCAGATTTTCTCTTTTGTATGAAAACATTGTGAAAGCCTGACACAAAAATTAAATCTTTTTGATCAAATGTGCACAAAAGTCTAAGAAAAAGTAATATAGAAATGCAAATTTAGAATGCCAGGTTTATGAATGCCATATAATACACACATCAGCATATAGCCCAAGCTGTTTTTCATTATATTTAATAACAATTTTAGTATCTCCATAATGCAGGAAGTGCTGGTCTCATAAGAGGCATGCTACTTTTCCTCCTGGAAATGTCAGTTTGCCATCCTTCCCCCGGGCTGTGCCATTAGAGAAACATTGACTGCACAGGGGAGATTTTCAAAATTATTTGTCAACAAAGTACATTCTCGTGAAATAGGACTTATCCTTCACAGTTACCTCAAGTGGACAATGCACCATACAACAACTTGAAAGCTTTTGTCCTGAATTCTTGGTGACTTGCATTCCCTTCATCCCTTCTCCCTCTGCTCTACGCTACCCTCATCAGGCTGCATCACATCCGAGCCAGCTGACACGGGAGGTAGAAGACAAGATGGAAGACTGTTGCAAATCAGCACAGGAATCCTAAAACTTGTTAGCATAGGATCAGGGAAGCAAAGCTGCACCTATCCAAACATCTCTTTTTAGTCTCAGCAAATGCTGATATGGGTTTGGTTTTGGTCACGGTCCACTGTTACAACTGGATACTCATTTCCATTACACTATGATTCCAATGAAGCAGCAACTGGGTGCTTCTTGTGTGGCTCATCCACACATCCCAAGTTAGGAGAGGTATCATATAAGAAAAAACTCAGTTTTTAATTCTACACTCCATTTTACACACAACAGTGACCACTCCTGGGTGATGCAGGGATTTGAGGCTTGGTCCTGTACAGCCCCAGCCTTCCTGGCACTGTGCTTAAGCAAAAATTCTGGTTCACTTGTGTGATGCCAAGTGTCAAAAGAGGAGCTCGCTCCTATCCATAGAGACTGAGGGACTGGGTCCAGAAAGCTGGATAATTTACAGGGCTGAGCATTAACACAACAGGTTAGAACAACCTGAGGTGAAGGTTAAACGATATAGTAAAAGAAATGGTACCAGTTTCAATTCTTCCAATTTGGGATTGTTGCTTGAGGTCGGTTTTATGAATTTCTTCTTCTCACCTACGAAAAGAAGCAGACAAGATCCACTACAATTCTCCAATTCTGTGATTACAGTTATCAGATATGACTAATGCAAATTTGCTGTTAAATCTGTTTTCAGTTTGGTATTACCCAATATGACTAACTGTCATATGGAGAAACACTGTCATTTCTTAACTGATTCTTTATGAGCAAGAAAATGGTATCCCAGACTATTAAGACTGTTGTTGGAAATTATGCTTCAATGTAATTCAAAGCAGTTAAGATCAAGACAGACAATTCTGGAAAGAGGGAAACAAACTTGGCCAGATCCTTGTGTGTGAAATTTAAATTTCAGTTAAAAACCAAGTAGAATTTTTTTTGCTTCTTCATGAGGTGGCTCTAGAGAGTCAGCAGCCAAGTTATAAAGTTACACACACAGCGCTTACTCGCTGCTGACAAAACCATGGGACCACTGCTGAAAAATATGCAACTCATTTGTACCTCACAGTTTCTGCTTGGTTCTTCAGGTGATACTTTGGACCTTTTTCTGTCCTGGTTCATAAATTACATACCTTGAGCAATGACATTCTCAGGCAGGAGCTGAGTAAGTGCAGCAGGCTGTGTAAACACATTTAAAAAGTCTGGATCCATTGTCTTTTCTCACTCCTGCAAACTGGTAGAAAATACAGAGGAAAAAGAAACATAAGTAAAGGCATGTAAAAATCAAAATTAGCGCTAAGAAGAAAACAAACAAGCAAATGGAAAGACTTGGGTTTTTTCAGTTACGTATTTCGTGACTGGTGGATTGCTTTTGAAAAACAATCTGAAAAGATATTTAAATGTGTGCATAGAAAAAGAAGTTAAAAAGAGCGTTCATTTTTTCTGTTATTTGTTGAAATGTAGGAAAAAGCCCTAAAGTACTAAAACTTGCCTTATTTCCATCTAGTTCTGTTTCATCTGAATTAGATTAGTAAAATCCTATTTCAACTGAAATGAAAAAGCTTTCATTTCCTAAATATCAATGGATATCTGCTATAAACATGACCAATGCTTAATAAATATTAAATCAAGACTAGAGCAGTTAAATTACTTAGACAAGCTTATAAATACAAGCAGTTTTCTTTATTAGACCAGTTGATATAGCTGAGGGGAAGACATATTTCTGAGTAGACAATCCCACCTTCATCTTTGATTAAATTGCATAGCTTCTCAATGATTTTGGTTTTTTAGTTTTAAACACAGACTGGAGAACAACTTCCCTTTTCAACCTGGATGTCCTCAAATGCAAGCAGAATGGCAATACATGATACAGTGGTGAGAATACCTTGCCAACAAAAATGAAACTATGGATGAGTTTTTCCAAAACAGCTTGGAGTTGTGTTGGAGCACAGCAGAAGTCAGAGAAAGGAATGTAGTTGGTGGACATGAGTGGAGAGGCCGCATAGCCATCTATACATGCTGTCCTACCAAACACCCAGCTGAAGTTCAACTCTATCACTAGCAGCTATTTACGAATAAGAAGCTGGTAATGATACCTCCTACTCTTCTAGAAGCCGTGATTCAAACCACAGTGCAAGCAGAGGTGAGTCTGATTTTTCTAACCATGGGTATGTTAGGCTGTGCCAGGCTGCCTCCACAGACACAAAATCTAGAGCCAGGCTCTACAAGAAGCATACATGGTGGGAAATGTTGAGTCTTGTTTGCTTTTGCAATCTTAATGTTCATGTAAAGGTTTTTCACTCAAGTCCACAAGGTTAAAGAAACTAGGATGCCTTAACTTGGCAAAGACTAAAACTCAGTAAAAAGTTACACATAGCAGAATCTGAACAGTCTCCTTTACAAACTGTATCATAGAACCATAGAATCATTTAGGTTGGAAAAGACCCTTAATATCATCAAGTCCAACTGTTAACACAGCACTGCCAAGTCTCCCACTAAACCACTCAGCACCACACCTACACATCTTTTAAATACCCCCAGGGATGGAGACTCCACCACTTCCCCAGGCAGCCTGTTTCAGTGCTTTACAACCCTTTCATTGAAGAAATATTTCCTAATGTCCAAACTAAACATGGAGCAACTTGAGGCCATTTCCTGTCACATTACTTGGGAGATCAGAACAACCCCCATGTCACTACAACCTCCTTTCAGGTAGCTGTAGAGAGTGATAAGGTCTTCCTTAGCCCTCCTTTTCTCCAGGCTAAATAACCCCAGCTCCTTCAGCTGCTTCTCATAAGACATGCTCTAGACCCTTCACCATCTTTGTTGCCTTTCTTCAGACACACTTGTAGTGAGGGACCCAAAACTGAACACAGTACTTGAGGTATGGCCTCGCCATATGGCAGCCATGCTGCTCTGCTCTCTAATTGGGAGAGCTACCTGTTTGTGGATGGGAAATGCTCTCCCTTCTCTGAAGTTCAGTGCTGCTGGGCCACTGTAGAAGGGAGTCTGACTCTTTTTTTTTTTTAACAGAAAGCAAGATGCCCCATGTTAGAGGTTCATACAAGAGTGGACTCGCACTGTCTACACAAGATGCCCATATTAGAAGCCCTGTCTCTCAAGGCTCCCTATTCAGTGAGTGGACATGGCTCATTCAAAGAGCAATACAGAGCACTAAAATGTGGGTCTAGCCCTGGATGGCATTTTTTCAGTCATCATCCCCATTCTGTTACAGAATGGAGACAGCCTCAGGTGCCTGAGGTGAGATGCTATGATGACCTAGCACTGGAAGCACAGCAGAGCAAGGCAGGTGCTGCAAATGCTGTTGCACACTGCCTATAGAAGATCTCCACAGTGACATTTCTCTCCTTGATACTTCTATATGACAAACAGCTTGGTGCTGCTCTGCAGGCTCTCTCCCACATGTTTATTAAAGGCTCCAGTCAAAGTCCACTATGAACATGTATTTTAACATGGATTTTGCAAAGCCAAGAATACTGGTAGAAAACAGTGATTGGATGCTTTTGCACATCAGTCTGGTAAAACAAATTAGGCACAAAATCCCCAGCAAGCTGCAAGAAGAAAGGGTCATGAAGAATTAGTTTCATTATGGTGGCTGCAAAACTGAATGCTATCTCTAGAAAGGTGCTTGGTAAAATAAGATACGAGTCATTTAGTGCCTGAGGGAGAACTGAACCATCTGAGATAAGACTGCCCAGACAAAATTAACTGAGAGAGAAAAGTTAATTAATACAGAGCAACCTAAGGACAACTTACTTTTAAATTAGGTTTCTGACAGCTGTTATGCCTTGGGAAGTCCTGCTCATAAGTCTTCTGTAATCATCTGTGTAAATCACAATTTACATGAGCTCAGCTTTGCTGCAATACTCAACTTGTGTTATCTCTCACTTCCTTTGCCTATTTACACATCAAAGTCACGTGTGCTGCCTGCTGCATCCTTGGTCTCTGTTTGGCCAAAGAACCCCAACATCAGAAGCCACTCATTAAATTTTGGAAGATTGTAAGAAAAGGACTGAGAATTTGCACTAGCAAAAATTTGCATTAGCATCCTCTAAGGCCTCAGTCCTGTGCGTCCTACTCAGTCAAGTGTTAAAATTGCTGTACTGAGTAAGACCAGCTTGCCAAGTATCCAGGCCATTACAGCACCCAAAAGCAGAATCTTAGGAGGCGGAAAAAAATATATATATAAACACAGCAAGCACATACAGATACTTCCCTGTAACACTTCAACAGCCTGCAGCTGAGCCTTCCTAAATCAAAACTGGGGTCCTGGTAATTGGAAGCTGCCAACACATTTAGTTCCCATGAACTTCCCATTCATCCCTTGAATACATGTATCTCCTACCATTCAGCAGTGAGGAGACAAAGAGCATGGCTCTACCTTGTTTGAAGCACCATGTCCTGTTGCTCTGGCCTGCCAGCTTCCCCTGAATGCACTTCCCCGCTATGCACAGTGCAAAGGAGACCAACTGATTCACATTCTTCATGTCACTGTGTTACTACTGTACTACTACCCTACACCCTCAAGAGCCATCTCTTTCTGAAACCGAGGAAGCACAGACTACATCTTAGTCGTCCTTTACAAGGAAACAACTTCACAGTACCATTGACCATGCTGGTCACTCCTTCCTGAACTCGAGATCTCCAGTGCTATCACAGCCTTTCTGAAGTGATGGGAACCAGACCTGCACAGACACTGTCTGGCTTCTTGATATCCCTGATATATAGGATATAAAGCATTAATGAGCTACTAGTCATCTATGGCATACAAACCAGCTTTAGAACATACACAAGATGCTCATCCAGGTTACCAAATTTTTTCAACTGTTTTATTTCCTGTTTGAAAAGACAAAAGCCCCGCTACGCGTTAGCTCAAACACATGCCCTAGGAAAAGTTGTCTGAATAGATCACACAAAGGAGGGAACAAAAACCAGGTGGGAATATTGATGTTAATAGTAGCATTTCTGCCTTCAGAAAAGCAGAAATAAAAAGAAAGAAAGAAAAAAAAAAGAGAATATGCATTGTGTGCCCAGTTTAAAACTTACTTTACTTCCTTGTTCAGTACCAGATCTTTCAGCATCTATTTTCACTCATTAGCATCAGAAGCCAAGTCATCTTAGCAAGAACAATTTATGTGGACACAGGAAGTCTTACAGTTGGAAACAAACAAAAAAAAAAAAACAACAACAAAAAAACCGCACCCAGAAGAGTCCCTTTTCCCAAACTTACTATTCTTTTCAGTAATTCTCCAGAAGTTCTTTCCAAGATTGTCTCACAGCAGCTGTGATGAAATTTCTGGGGACAGGGGACTGACCGCCAGTGCTGAAGCTGCAGCCTCCCATGCAGGGCAGCGCCGAGCACGCAGAGAACGGCAAAGGGAAGTTGTGCCGCGCGGTACCGACTTCTCTTCAAAACGAAACCACAGACGGATCCGGAACTTAACTGTCTATGTGCTTGGTCCCTGCTGGAGACTAAAATAAACAGAAATACAAATGCAGGAAACATGCAAACCTTCACAGCTCCTGAAATACCAGAAAGTATTAGAAAGATAACGATCGCTGTTCCTCGGCGCTGCGTGGCACGGCCGTTTGTTACTCAGTGGCCAGGGCGACTCACAGTGCACTTTTTCTTTGCATATAATAATAAAACATCCAACAACAGGGCTACTTTTGCACCTTTTGCTCATGGTCCTTTGCGTGTTTTACAAAACAAACAGGCACTAACTCCACCTATCTGCTCAAAGGAGAAATGTAGGCTGAAGTTTAACTCCTGTGTCCTTAGAGAGCTGGTTAGCCACAGCAGCGCCCAAAATGCTCATCTGAGACAAGACATACTTCCTTTTGCCGTCACTGATTAAAGAGGGAAAACTCCCTACAGCAACCACTTCCACTGGACCTTTTCTTCAGGTACCAGTTGTATTTGTCTAACTCCTCTGGAAAGCAAAAACAACTCTGCAGTCCTCCATGAAATCCCCGAATGAGATGGTGGACAGCCACACTAGTTCATCTGGTCTCATTTCATGCTGTTAGGGAACTGACTCCTCTGTTTAGCTCCATGACATAGACAAGAACAGATAGTTTGGCATGAGCTACATGGGACAAAACAAACTGGGTTGAAAACAATTTCCTAGATGCCACGAATCCTTAGTAACTGAGAACTTAACCCCAAATCCTTCATTGAAGGGTAAATTTAACGGTATTTTCTAAGCAGGTAACACACATGACAGCACATCAAATCAGAAAAGACCCAGAGTACCTTCTCACCTATGCAGAAGCACATACCACAGACTACAAACAGAGTAAAGTGAAAAGCAAAAGGAAGGTACAGTTGGAGATGCTATGGGGAACTTTGCACAAATCCAGTTAAGTATCAGCACGCAGAGGGAGAAAGAAGGATTAAATGTTGAAAAATGCATCTGTAATTACAAGATCTTTCCCTACTTCAACTGGCAACTCAAAGGACTTCTTTCTTGACAGCCTTGTTCACAATACAGTATGTCAGTGCCAGAGCAAGTCTGAAACACAACACGTGAGGGGCAAGCATCTTTTTTCCTCCAAAAACTGATGTGCATGAAGTACCCAGCCTTCTGTAGAACAGCACAAGTTAAGTTCTGTGTCAGAGTTGCATTTGATTTCATGCCCATTTCCCCCCACCAGGAGTCCTTCTGTATGTTCCCAAAGCGTATCTCATGCACACCCCCACCGCCTTCACACACCTGGCTCTCACACAAAAATAGCCACTGAAGAACAATTAAAGGAATCAACAGCACTCCCAACCAATAACAAGTTCTGATAATGCATTTTCCTGCTTCTCGACATGGCCTTGCTTTACAGGAGAGCCACTCTACAGTCCTCTCATACAAATGGAAGCAAACAGGCATTTTCAATGTCACTCCAGACTTACTTGGGCTTCTGGCTTCCCAAGGGCTCTGTAGACACATATGGGACTTGCTTTGGCATGCCAGGCTTCTCTCCTTTGCCTTTGCAGAAGAACTTCTAATGGTAAGAGTCTTCTAAGTATCCTATCCTAATAATATCAGAGAGTGTAATTCAGTTACTTTTTTCTTAGGAAGAAAAAAGGTGAACAACTCAATCAGGTCCAGTAGCTCGGAAATACATATATATAAAAACAACTGAAAACAAAAAACCAACCCAAAAGTGAAGCACCTGATGAAACCACTCCTTTGTGTCTGGCCATCCAATCTCATCACCTATACCAGGGCCAGAAACCCAAGATGACTGCTTTGCTAGGTCTGCACAGATCATCATATAGCTAATCTCCTTGATCAAGGAAGATGGCTGAAACTCACCTTTCAAAAGTTATTCCCACATGTGTTCATTTGGCAAAGAAAAAAAGACGTAGAAGACCAAGTGATCCTTATTTATTTATTTATTTGAATAAATATTACAGCTGTCACAAACCATGCATAACACTCCTGCTGTGATTTTTAGCAAACATAGCATTGCATTGTAACTTGCTTACAGTACACAACTCTTGCCACAAAGCTGGATGTCTCCAGCATAATGACAAGTCCAGAATTCTATCTGCAAGGCTGGGTTTTAGTAGTTAGAAATCCAGAGTAAACACTGTTAAAAACAGTAGAAAAGATTCTTAAAAACACATTAATACTGAAAGCACTGGGGTGTGGGGAAGAGGGTTAAGAAATCACAGAATGTTAGGGTTTGGAAAGATCATCCAGTCCAACCCCCCTGCCAGAGCAGGATCAGGTTTAAAACAATTTTTAAAAATCTGCCACTGTTGGTTCTTCATCTTGAAAAACAGGATGCAGCTAAGGGGTATCTGGGCTTCTTCTGTGGTAGGACAGCTCACTGGAACCGAGTATTCAAGCAGATGCACCTAAAAGGAAGGCTGTATGGACTGGAAAAATCAGTCATTCATTAGGTACTTACACATGGGGAAGCTTTAATGCTGCAGAGCATTCAGCATTCCAGAGGAACTCAACACCATTCATATCACTCCCAGTGGCACCCAGGGAACATACCAAAACCTCCAGTAACACAAAGAATTCAAAAATAACATTTTTAACATTGACTTATCTTTTTGAGAGGAAAATAAGTTAAGTATAATGTGTATGTAACAGAAAGGCATGATAAAAGCAGGCATTTAGAGAATATTCACCTATACTGCTCTTCCTGGAAACTGGACTGACTGGAATGAAGCTCCAGCTCAATTAAATACACCCTGCTTCAAATCTTGTTAACAATAGATACAGTGTCTACAGGAGTGACCTGGCTAGACAGCAAGAAGGCAAGGAACACAAAATGTATTTTCCCTGTGCAACATTCACCAACTGACTTCAAAATATAAGAAAACAGGGTATGCCACCTGCCCTCAACCTGTTCCGGGCATCACGCCTGCAGTCCTGACTGCTAGGGATGTTAATGTAAGGAATGCTAAAAGAGACCCATGCCTCAGGTTGCAGGGAGGGGACTCAAGTTTCTACAGAGTAACCAGAAGCACATTATTGGATGAAACAGAGACTCTTTTAAAACGTGCAATGAAGATGCCCACTGTATAATCTCATCTCAGAAACAACCATTCCCTATCCCAAAGTCAAACTGCCCATGTCAAACTCCTTTGCTTGAAATTTTCTGTTAATATTACTCGCAGTTTCAAAAACTAGATTCTTTGGAGGTCTTTCCCAACAACTTGGGAGAATATAAACAGCATTGGCACTTCCACATCCCCTGAAGGAAGGCAAATGGAATGACAGCTCTTTAAGAGACTTGTTTCCCACAGATAACACTGTATTAAACTAAAAGTTTGAGAGACCTTTCAGTTCAATCACCTTCCAGTCTCTTGGTACCCCTATTTCACAGCATGAAATTTAGACCAATTTCATTAACTTGCCAGGAGGGCTGACCCACCAGGCCTTAACGTCTCTGCAAGTCTTCTCTGTAATAATTGCTATCATCGTGGTCAAGTCTAGTGGCCCCATCTGAAATTCAAGTGCAATTGTTCAAGGTTCTGCATAAACAGTGAGAGGTCAGCTCCCTCCTAAAGTACAGGCAAGCAGTGATTCCCCACAGTACCTTATAGAGTAGAGGAGATCTAATTTTTCATGGAAAGAAAGGGCAACTTCCTTCCTTTGTTTCGCATGTGCCAGCGAAGGTGACCCAAATAACTCAAATACTAGAACTCAGAACCCAGAAATGTGACACAAAGAAGCAGAAGCCCATTTCTCTCCCTCTGAGATTAAAAAAAAGTTTAAGGAGGGAAAGAGGAAATCCCGATTGGACAATTACACCATTCAAATAGCACATTTCCTCTTGAACTCGGTAGAGTAAATAATGTCTGGTGTAAGAAATTCATTTTTAGAGAAAGAAGATGCCTACTTAAAACAGGACCTGCAGTACTACCCTGCTTCGTATTTGGGTGACTCTGCCCAATGTTTTGCACAAAGACATGGCTGCCCATCAAAGAAAATCTGCTGCTGTGATAAGTAAAAGTGGTAGTTAGGTCTCTTCCCTGTGCACTCCAATGAAAGGAGTGCTATTATTTGTACATACCCCAAAAAATTTACCTGAAAATTACAATCCCATTTCCTTTGTACAGCTCTCCTCAAAAATCTACTCTACAGCTTGTGTTCCAGCACAGCCTCCTTGTACCCCCTGCTGCACCTAGCACATCACCAGCCAGGAACAGCTCTACAGATGAAACCTGTCAAGTACTACAAGGTAACTGGAGTCTACTGGGAAAATCTAGCAATCTCTTTTTTTTTTTTTTAAAACAGATTCCCACTAAAAACCCATAACAGCTTAAAAGACTACAGGACTAGGCCAGAGCCTAGCAGAGTAGTTCTTGGGACGGCACAGGGCCACTCGATTAAACCCCCTTAAAGCATAACTCATCACTGAAAAGCTTCACATTTGAGTGACAACCACTGGCATGCACTATGTATGCCACATGTCTTGCATAGCCTAGTTGCAATCCATAAGTACAGGTAAGCTCTTATTTATATAGGAATTCAGTTTTACCCTTTAGGAAAGAAAATACATAAAACTCTGCTTATGAAAACCTGACCCCCAGAACCGTAGAGCTGCCAATAACTCCCATCAGGAATGAATCTGACCCTTTAACTCAGCTACATGAACTGAAGAGTCAGACTTTAAACTGCCAAGCTCATTATTCCCCCCGTTTGTTTCAGAAAGGACCAGGGGCCAAATGTATTTATCCAGTCTGTGCCTGTTTGACCAGCTCCTGACTGACCTGATTGAAGCTGCCTGTTCAATGGATGACAGTGGCTCTAGCAACCAAATTTCTCCTAGAAAGGAGACAATAAAATAAAAAAAATAGACATCAAAAGATTAGCTGGTCATCCTATTTCAAGACTTATTCTGTGTAAACACTGAATGGAAATAACACTGTGTAGCATGAGGTTAACACAAAACCAGAATCTTTTGCCATTAGCTTCAGATAGTGTCTGTAACTCCTCTCAGCCTCACCCACCCAACAGAACATATAAAACCTTATCTAACAGAAAAGGCTCAGCTTCTAAATAAATTCAAATGATGAGTTTCTATTACTAACACTTAAGCCTGGAAAAACATCAAATACCAGTTGCTATCAAGGAGTATGTAAAAGAAAGTCAGAGTCTCCAGCCATGAGGAAGGTCTCATGTTTTCCCTGCTTATTAAAGTAGCTAGTGGTATATTTCCTTTATCAAAAGAACATTTGTTAATCATAACAAACCACAGACCCAACAGTATCTTCTGGTAAAAGTGGGAAACATCTACACATTTTCAAGTGACCTAGAGAATACACATGCATTATTTTTAGTGGGATTGTCATACAAAAAGCTACAGAGAGACCACGTTAACTGTAGAAAGAATGCATGAAGTATAGCATAAGGCACAACGGGAGCGTGCAGAGGGTGTGTTTATTGCAATTTCTGCCTAAGGAGGCCGGAAGGATGAAGACCTCAGCAGCTTCCAGGATCATTCAACGTTCTTGTACTTTGTGAACAGGTTGTATAGAACCCTGAGGGTAGACTTCAGATCCAAGTTGACAACATCTGTGGAAGAAAAGGAGAAGCTCTTAATTTGCTTTTTCTTTTCCCTCAGTTGTCCTCAGAGGAACAAAAGTCCCCACGTCTCTGAGCCAGCGGGACCAGCAACAACAAAAAACCAAACCCACACAGAGTGCTGATCTCCCCAAGTCAAACTTTTTAAATGTCTCATATGATGCACTTCAAAACAGCTTCATGGTAATACAGCTAACTCCTCTGGGAAACAGAAAAACGGTAATATCCTTCCTCATCTAAAATCAGTTGCAAAGAAAATCGATTTCTATCTGAGACCTGGTATAAAAGCTTTGGGAAACCCTACTAATGACTTCATTGACCACAGAAGTGGCAAACAAGTAGCAACACACATCACAGGAGATGCTGAACCTCACACATCCACCACTCTGTGATGTTACAGTCCACAAATAACCAAAGCCTGAATTCTCTTAACAGACTCAAAGCTTTCTATTATCTAATAGCCCTTCTTACCATGCCAGGCCAGGGAACAGGTCTGGAACAGTCCTCAACAAAAGGTTTTCTGGTAGCACCTCCCAGCCCATTACTATAATAAAATGCCAGGAAATACCACAGATGTAATCCAGGGACTATGTGGGGAGGCATAGCACAGAGAAAGCTAAAGAGGTGAAAAGAAAGGTTGTATATAACGTTTAAGAAAGGAGAAGGAAGCAAAAAATACACAGTAGACAATATATTTGGAAGCAAAAGTAAGGAAGAGCAGGTAATTTTAAAAAATCATTCAAAGTACTAGGAAGACAGCAAACAGTTTACAGACTAAGTACAATTAATGTTAGATCCAGGGGAAATGCCTACTACCTGTTTTGAAGAATCATTGCCAGGAACTCTCCCTCCTCTCCTCTCATACTGGATAACACACTAACCCCCACACTTCACCTGGTATTTTCAGTAAACTCTCAAATTTTCCTTTCTACCCTTTTTCCTGTGTTATTTTATATATTTCGTTCATGATTTTGTATTTTGCATTTGCAAAAGAATCTTCTCCTGACCCAAAGAAAGGAAAGACTCTAACTGATGTGATGTCATATACCCTGAAAAAAGAGGTCTTACCTGGTTAAATGAAATATGAAACATATTTCTAATTTTTCCAAGTGTCACAGAAAGTTGCTTAGTGTCATAGCATTCTCAGTAAGGTAACAGCCAGAATCAGCATTGGTTTCTCTGTACCAAGACCCAGATCCCTCAGAGATGGATTTAAAATGACAATTTAGCCACGGGAAACAACACTTCGCAACAGCCATGCATTTCTAAAGCTGGGAAATCAAGGCAAATATCTGGCAAAGAGAGAACTACCAGCAGATTTGACCCACTGATGATGGCAGTCACTTTTGTTTAGTGAACAATTAAACAAAATGGTGCTGGCGCTACAAAAATGTCCAAAAAAAGTGGCCCAAACAGTCAGTTCAGTAGTGGTCATTGGAAATTTGTTGTATTTGTCCCATTCCTCCCAAATAGTTTTATTTTCCCCATGCCACCTATTTTCAGCCTCCCATAGGATGGCTCATTTCCCTGAGCCACTGTAACCTCCATCTCAGTTGACACAGCATGACCAAGCAGGGGTCAATTCCAGCCTCTAGCTGACATAAGTTCAGCAGCAGGAACAGGCTATGTTATAAACCACGATCAAGGTGCCAGAAATAGAAATCTGAAGGGTAAAGCAGGAACATTGCTGGAAGACAGAAGCACAGCTTGGAAACCCAAGGCATGGCCCAAGGAGGCAGCAACTGGAAGTAAGAGGCAGTGAAATGCTACGGGAATAGCTAAGGGCACCAGAAAGAGCACAAGCATGATCTGGAAGGGGGCCCAGACCTACGGCGCTGAGCTGGGTAGGTATTGTCCTTCTGCCCTCATGGAGGCATTTAAGGCTGACTCCTATTCATCTCCAACAGCAACTTGACCTATGTACCTGTTGCTAGTACCCCTGGTGATTACCCTAAGGAATACGGGAGGCCTCATCACTAAAAGAAGGGACCCAGCTCTTTCATTTGGCAGTGTAATGACATGTAAACTCAGGGTCAGAAGAAACTATTGGAGTCACACAGTCTGATCTTATGTACAACACAGTCCTCAGAGAACGTTACCTTGAAATCCTGTATTAAGCTTACAAACCAACCTGTAGCCAGATTAAAATATAAACTTAACATTGCATGGGTTTTTTGGTTGTTTTTTTGACCCTTTCTAAATCTTTCAGTAGTGGAAATTCTACTTCTACCCCTTGACAATTCAGACTGATGGTTAATTACTTTCACAATTGCAACATTTATACTGTAATTCTAGCTTGACATTTTCCTAAGTTTCAGACCTTGTTATGAGTTACTTTGCTGAATTAAAGAGCATGGTAGTGTGAGATGCATCACACTAAATAAACAAGCCCTCTTTCTTGCAAGCACTGCAGAAAGCATGGGCTATAGAAATAAAAACTGATGTTCTGCTCTAGACAACATTTTAAATGAAACTACAACTAATTCAAGAGGTATTTACTACTCAATTCATGCTAAAGGACATGGATTCACCTAACAGGTTTTCCAGCCTATTTAGGAATGAACAATAGATCAGTATGGCATTAACAGAATATATTATACACAAAACTTTTTACAGAGCATTACAATCTATGACAAAATTAATTTTTATTCTAGGAAACGTGGGTTACACGACTGTACTGACTGTTACTCAAAGAATCACAGAATGTTAGGGGTTGAAAGGGACCTTGGAGATCTTCAAGTTCAACCCCCTTGCCAGGGCAAGATCATATAATCTAACCTACAGCCTAAGCTACCCTACAACCTAATCTACCCTAACACAGGTCACTCAGGAACTCATCCAGGCAAGTTCTGAAAATCTCCAGAGAAGGAGACTCCACATCCTCTCTGGGCAGCCTGCTCCAATGCTCTGTGACCCTTACTGTAAAGAAGTTCCTCCTCATGTTAAGGTGGAACCTCCTGTGCTCCAGCTTATATCCATTCCCCCTAGTCCTGTCACAGGGCACGAGTGAGAAGAGGCTGCCCCTTTCCTCTTGACACTTAGCCCTCATATATTTATAAACATTTATCAAATCCCCTCTCAGTCTTCTCTTTTCCAGACTAAAGAGCCCCAGGTGTCTCAGCCTCTCCTCCTAAGGCTTGTGCTCCAGTCCCTTCATCATCCTTGTAGCCCTCCGCTGGACTCTCTCAAGCAGATCCCTGTCTCTCTTGAACTGGGGAGCCCAGAACTGGACACAGTACTCCAGGTGAGGTCTCACCAGTGCAGAGTAGAGGGGGAGGAGAACCTCCCTCGATCTGCTGGACATGCTCCTCTTGATACACCCCAGGATACCATCGGCCTTCCTGGCCACAAGGGCACATTGCTGCTCCATGGAGAACTTGTTGTCCACCAGGACTCCCATGTCTTTCTCCACAAGAGAGCTCTCCAGTAGATCACCTCCCAGTCTGTACTGGTGTCATTTATTATTCTTACCTAGATGCAGGACTCTACATTTATCCTTGTTAAACCTCATTTGGTTCTGCCCTGCCCACTTCTCCAGCCTGTCCCAGTCTCGCTGGATGGCTGCACAGCTTTCAGGTGTATCTGCTGATCCTCCCAGTTTTGTGTCATCAGCAAACTTGCTGAGCAGACACTCTGTCCTGTCATCAATGTCACTGATAAAGATGTTGAACAGGACCAGACTCAGCACTGATCCCTGGGGGACTCCCCTGGTTACAGCTCTCCAGCTGGACTTGGCACCATTGACCACCGCTCTCTGGACTCTATTGTCCAACCAGTTACTAATCCATCTTACTACCTGCTCTTCCATCCCATACTTCCCGAGCTTCTCCACAAGGATCCTACAAATGAAACTACGGTGACAAGCAATGCCCAAGATGTTACTGTCCTCTCCATAGGTGCAGCTTTTCAGGAACTACAGTCAGTTTTACAGGCAATTTCAGCCACGCAGACACCACATGAGCACGCTCTCACTCCAGAAGCTGTGAGCTACTGCTGCTGGGAATGGTTCACACACAGAAGAGGAAGGAATACACACAAGAGACCTTACCTCCTGCAGGGGCAAAAAGTGAAAGGGAATGCTCTGAGATAATCTGTCTCTCTAATGTCTATTAATAATTAAATTTTCAATCATGAAAACACTTAAAACATATTCTGCTGATAACTGAATCTATACACCTTATTCAGAGCAAACAAAATATCTGCTGTAGTGTTCTACACTAATGATACCATAAATTTAAGATAGCCTTACTGGAAAGTTATTGACTCTGTTAGATCAACCAATGAAAATGGAAAAAAAAAAAAAAAAAAAGCCTTCTCCTAGGTTTTTAACTCTCTCTCAGAACAATCTTATCGAGCTTACCTGGTCTCCTACTGCAATTTCTTTAACTCTACCACTCAAAAGACCTGACAGTCCTGATTGTGCATTCGTATTTCTCCAGTTTCCTTGTCCTCCTCACATACCCACTGATGCAGCTTCAATAATCAGAACACTTCTTTACTTCCCCAAGTTAGTGTCCTGCCTCACTGACTGCTTCAGGAGCACTTTTCTTCCCCAAATTTAAAACAATGTCTCTAACAGGATACAGATGCATTTAATACTGTCTTTTGCCTTTTTTTTTTTCCCCCACTATAACCAGCTCCACTATTGGTTAATCTATTTATTATCACCACTCTGTCTCACTTTAAGTCAGAACAAACATTTCTTGGGGGCTCCTCATTTTTCTTTGTTCTGCGGAAGCCTCTAACACATAAGCAGTTTGTAACACCAGGAATAAAAATTGCTCATTTAGCCATCATAAAGTTTTAATTCCTCTTCTCCCTAGTGCAAGCAACAGTGCAGGCCTCATAATTAATTAATTTCAAGGTTCTGAAGCTTTAAAGGAAAACTCAGTTTCCACACTTTTCATTTCTGACTCCCAAATCTGTCTGACTCTGACATAAATCAAGAAAAGAGTTTGCTACGAGTTCTCCTAAAAAAAAACCAAAAGCCTTTCAGTTATCTGTCACTGAAATCTGATCACAAGAGTCCAAAATAGCACTAACTGTAAGAATTATGAGAATCACTCCATGAAAAGCTTCCTGCTTGGATTGTGTTATTGAGAGTACTGGTCTGAAGAGCACTGAACCGCTCTTGTATCATTCACTAACGCTAGACTTCTACACCTCAGTGAATCTATTCTGGGCAAGAAACACAGTTAAGGATATATCCCATAGATGATGAATCCTTTGCAAAACTGTCAAGGGGTGCATTTACAGCTCTCCTTTGTGGTACTACTGCTATTGTCTTCAAATGGAGTTGCACTTGAAATGCACCTGCTATTGTGTCTTCATAAACAGCATAAAGCCACACAGCATGTCCATACCTTCAGGGCGAGCTTTTGGTTTCTTCAATCCTCCATCTTGCATCAGCTCAAAAGCAAAGGAAACATTATGGACCTGAAAGAGGTAAAGAATTAAGAATCTCAAAGTTACACAGGCATTAAAAACCTTCAGTCAATTTTTTAGAATGCTTTACTCTCTCTATAGTTGACACAGAGAATGATAATTCTATTTAAATCAATAGTAGACATTTACACACTTAAGCACAGCAGAAAGTACATATCAGAGCCTGAGAAATCAAAGCTTGTATCAGTATAGGGCACATATTAACTTTTTGATAAAACTTTTGACTGGGTACCACATGAACCAGGAAACCTCACTAAGCCTCAATCTTAGCTTCTATGGCAGAGGTCAGAGAGATCCCAGTAACAACTACAACAGGGCTGCATTTTGTCGAGTTCTTCTGTACCCAAGATCAAGGTTTCTGACTACAAGGCAAGAGATCACTCACCATCTGGGCAACAAGGAATTTAACAGCAGTGACAAAACAGAGAGGAGAAAATACATATGGGTGTGTAAGAAAGAAGAAATGAGGGCACTAAATGGAATTATTTTTAAACAACATCAGTCTTTTCTGCATTATTATCAGCCGCCTATCAAGCAACATCAGCATCACTTCATCAAGGAGCCAGGCTGCTTGTTGCACGAGCTTGTGCTAATCCCTTAGTCTCTGGGTGCTTTGACTTCCTGTACTTGAAAAATGAGATAAAAAAATCAAATTAAGTTTCTCTAATGAAGCAAATGCTTCAAAAAATGCTTGGTGATGGTAGTTCCTAGAGGGACTATGCAGTGAATTTGCAAAACAAACTAGGCACAACGGTATAGAAAGAGCTTCCTCAACAAGCCACCGAGGATCACACGTGAACATAAAGTCAGACAAAAGAATGGACAAAAAGGACAAACACAAGAAAGTGGATGCTTTCCTTTCATCTCCCCTTTGAGGAGCAAACATTCTGGTTTAAAGAGATCTGCATAGCAGCTTTCTCATCCTGCTTACGGAAATTTAAGCAGGGTAATTTGGATTATGAATTCTGTGCATTTTTGTTACTGCAAGTGACAGTTCAAGATACATAGCAGGGGCAAGAGATTTAATTAATGCTAATAATCTTGAAAATCAGGGAGTTATGCATACAAAGCTGCCCTACAACAAGGAAGAAATGTGCCTTTCACTGGCACTTATTGCTTAGGACTTTATTAAACTCTTTTTACCGGCTACAGTTCCTCATTCCTTGTGACAAAACCAATCACTTTCAAGATGAATATATTTTTTCCTTTCCCAAACACACGGACACTATCTCTCCATCTTTGATTTACAAATCCCCTTTCCTCAAGACAGAGTCTCCACATAAAACCACAATATTGCTTCAGGAATACTGGATAACCTTTATGAATTTAAACCATTAACAACAGAATCCTAACTGAACAGGTGCTGGCTACAACTCAGCATCCAGCATTTCTACAGGGGGGAAAATTCAAGATTAAAAAGCGAGAGAAATCTATGAAGGGGAACTTGTTTAAGACATAATAAATAACCATTTTCCCACTGTCTATCAAGTTCCTGTGCAGATTATGACACTCAAAATGCACTAATCCCCATCCTATCCACAAACTTAACACCTAAAGAAGCCACTCTTACCAGAGCCTGGTTTCCTGACTTCAGGGGGGCCCTTTAAGCTCCCCAATTGCAACTAGTCACCTCCTGATGAAGTCAACAAACCCTAAATAACCTATAGAACCAGAAGGCTCAGCACATTACCCTGGGTCTGTAAGGGTGCTCACTTGGTGCAGCAGAAGTTTCTCTTTCAATGCTGTTATGATCCACCCAGGCAAAGCTGGGTTATTCTACTGAAGATGAAGTTCCCTCATTCCTCAGAGATCAAATACTTTTGCTGAGGGGTGCCTGGCAGCAACAATATACGCTGAAGTCATTATGAAACCCCCACCATTTTTAAATAGCCCTCGACTTACAAAGCATTTGCTCTTTTAACTTTTGCCAATGTTCCCACTCCTGACCTAGTCATCTCCTGCTCCAGCTCCACCAACACAACACTTGCATCCTCTCCGCTGCAGAACCTGGCAGAATAAAAAGCAGGGGGCAGATGCATTACTCCAGCACAACCAGGCTCGGAGTAGTCTGATACCAGGCATCGAAAATACACAGATGTCTGTGCATGGCCAGGAACAACTGCAGAAAGAGGCAAACTTTTGGTTATAAAAATAAAATCTGTGTTAACATCATCGTTAACTCTAGGAAGGACACGGGATAACAGAGCATGTGTGGGGAGCAAGACACTTATTTCATCTCCTTCTATTTCTAATACACTGATTATGACTAAACCAATCTAAGACTGCAAAGAATCCACTCTTCTTCCTCAGTGCTCATTTTGTCTGAGACACTGTTAGGCAGAAAGTCATTCACTTTGTACCAAACTGAAACAGACAAAATAGACAAGCTAAGCACATTCTCTCAGAAGTTAACATCAGCAATGATACTGCCAGGAACTGGACACAGAACCAGATGTCTGTGCTCACAAATTGACTTCAGACAGGCAATTTTTTGCATGCTCCCTCCCTAACAGGATCAGGGCATCTATCTTGGCTTTAGATTAGCTATAGTTTCTAACCTCAGATCAACCAAACATCCCAGCCCAGGTACCACCTCTTCTACTACTGTATCTCATTTACATATCAAGTAATGATACTTATTTGCTTGGTTTGTAGGAACACTAAATAAACTACAGCAAAAGAACTAATGGGTATTAGGCAATCGATACTAATGAAATGAAGGGTGAGTTTTTAGGGATGACATTTTGTGACCTTGGGAAGAAGCTCTATCTCCTTGTCAATCCCAGGTGTAAGATGAAGCTAAAGCAGAGCTTCCCACTGTCTCATCTTTTGTTTTTCTTGTCTATTTACATAGTACATACTATGCAAGGCCAGGCATCAGCTCAGCTGTCTAGCACAATAAGGTTATCTCTGAGCACAAAAACACTTCAGGCAGTACTACAAATTAATAAATCACTTTGATTATGCAAAGTACAAAGCACTTATTACTGATTTATTCATTCCAGGTATTTAAGAGCTTTATGTGTCATTTGATGGTAGTAACAGAACACTTTTCTTCCTTAACTATAGGGGATTCAATCATTCATTTCACAAGCAGCTTTCAGTGGTATTAACTATGAAGTGCCACAGCCAGTGCACCTTTGCTACAGCTCCTGAAGAGAAGAATATACCAGGTTCTGATGTACTAGGCACAAAGAGAAAGGACACAATGATTGGAAAATATGTGGTAACAAAGCAAAAATAATATAACCTGGAGTTTCTACCCACCTTTTGATCAAAACTTTCAGGTGTTAAGTAGAAGTTGTGAAGTGGAACAAAATAGTCTTCAAGGAGACCCATAAGCAAAACCAAGTAAACACCATCTGCAAACTAAACAGAAATACTGATGACATTCTGATGTGAAAGCATCTCTTTTCAAATAAGCATTCATAAACAAGTATAACAAAGAATGCTTGGCCCAACTACGTACTTTGATTTCTACCACTGCTGTTTGCTAGCACAAAAGTGTAAGATGGTTCAGGAGTGCCAGACTGCTCCTTTCAGGCATAGCAAGGAACTGACAGCAAGTGTAACAAGCATTTAGGGCTTTGCTTTATCTGCTCCCTGGATTCACCTGTACCTTTGCAACCACCAGTGCAGCTGAGCACACTACATCAGTCTTTTCTTATGAGCCTGTTGATACAGCTGTTTTCTGGTCAGTTTTCTAAAGAAAGGAAGGACATACAGGATACAAGACTTTCTGCCGACATCTGGTAGCATTATTTCCTCTACTCTCATTTCCTGAACAAAAGAAGGAAGCCCAGCAGCTACTGCAATAGCATTAACCCATGCAAGAACATGTACCAACGACTATTTAAATTACTTACCCAGAGTAAATAGCTCTAAGCAGAAGAAATGAAAAGCAATTTACCTGGGAGTTACCTACAATTTGTACTTTTTAGTTGTGCAGAGTATTTGCTCTGAATAGGCAAGCACTGAAAACAACACCTTCTTTATCTCCAGCTAGTTAACCTATTTACTAGGCTATGAATACTTTGGGGGTGAGGTTGGAATATGTTTGGTCTTGCTTTTCCTCATCTTCATTGTATTTGCTTGAGGAATCTTGACAACTTCTCTACAGTATTTAATAAAGCTTTTTTTTGATTAGAAAAACCTCCAAACACACAAAACCAGCAACTTCCTGGGAAACTTGTTTGCACATTATATACTCCCAATCTTACTACTACAGTGCCTGGTCATTTCAACATAATCACTCTTAAATTGTGTGTCAGACATTGAAATCTCTGCCCTTAATCAAAACTTGGAATTAAGTGTCCCCTGTCACAGGCTGGAAGTTTAACTTCACAAAATAATTTTTTTTTCCCAAGTCAAAATAGATTTTTTACAGTTTCAGTAAATATTAAATTATGTACTAAATAATCTCAGCAATACTGTTCAGTATTACTAACAGCCAGGATGACTACTTACTGTCTAAGGGGAGTAATGTTATGTATTTCTAACAGACTTCTCACTTGTGACCCTGATATGGCATATGTGACATCCTCTAATCTACTAAAAAAAATAAATTTTTGGGTACTTCCAAGGCATTAAGTAACAACTTCTTGTGACAGAACAGATTCAGTCACCCATTTATTTCAGCAAAGCTATAAAATAGCAGTGAATGACTGGTATAAATTAAGCTAGGCTCAAATCAATTACCCATGCTCCTAGTATCATTCTCTACAGGCCATGCTTATTCATTTGCCAAGACTGTAAGATAACCATCTCACCACAGGTCAGTGAACTCTGGAAAGTGTATATGCTTCTGCTTAGACAAGTCCATGGCTGAAAACTGCTAATTTTATCTGTAAAGTGAGAACTACCTCACTGACACTGCAATTCACACTTATTTAAGTTTTGAAACATATTCGGTACCCAGTTCTGCACTAGAGACAGAAAACTCCTCAGAGCTGACGGTGGTGGTTGACAGTAGCCTGCACTAGCTTTAAACAAACTAACCTGGATACCACTGGTAGGCAAGCCTCTGCAGTACAGGAGCTTGAAGTCATTAATCCACACTGCTGAGAAGAGAGCACAGTGTGTGTGCTCACAAGAGAGCAGGGTAAAGAGAAGGATATGAAGGCCTTTGCTGCAACAGCAAAATTCTTTCCAGTCCCACTTTGATGTGATCAAAGCTAGCACTGATATCTCTATGATGAACTGCACACTGCAGTCCACACTCCTCCTGAGAGCAGCAGGCAGCCTGGTATTAAGAGTTCATCATGATCCCCCACAGCTAAAAGAGACAGAACTCACCATCCACCCATAACTATACCACTTACTTGGCAGTGCTCCTCTTTGATCCGAGAGACAAGCTGCCCCGAAATCCAGCCATATTCTAGTCATTAATATGACCCTATTAAATATCCAATAATTTCACCGTATAATACAAATCAACAGCAGTAAGAAGTATGTGTAAACATGAGTAAAGGCAGCAAGCATCAGTGCTACTTAAAAGGCTGAGCCCAGATCCCATAAATTAACATTCCCAAAGATAAACCGTTCCATAACAACGTTTTATGGAGCTAGAGCCTAGATTTGCAATTCACACACAAAAGATTACATGCAAAATACAAAGTCTCCTACCTGTGTTTCTAACTCTGTTACTTCCAAATTCAGTTTATTCAAGTGTTTGTTCACAAAGGTGATCAGAGACTATAAAAGAAAACGTCAGAATTAGTGATGTTAGATGCTACAGTCACTGCTTGTGTGAAAGGGTAACATAATCTTTTAAGACTTTAAAAGTTGAATAAATATGCACGTGTGCTATTTGCTTTCTTGTAAATAAAGTCCATAAAACTGAACACAACTCAGTCGTATAGGATTTTTATTGCACCGTACGCCAGAAGTCACCAGATGGTGCTATTACATACAGTTTACTAGCTGTTTTTCCCAGCAAATAAAGACAACTTCAGTGTCATGGGGAAAAGCTGTGATGACTTTTTTTTTTTGTAGGTTATTTGTGAAGACGAAGCAAGCAGTAAGTGCATTTACTATCCTCATTAATTTCTTCAGGCTCTTGGAGAAGATCCACTGCCTGGGAGCAAGGCAGCAGCAGCGCTGAGCTAAGATTCCCCAGAGAAGATGCCAACGGCACGCTGTTCTGCACACACCTCTCTGTTCTGGAGTGATGTGTGTGTACAGTCAGGATGTCACCCAAGCCTGGCATTTCTATTGCTGCAGGAAGCAGACACGCAAGATCCCGCTACTGTAAGACTGATGTGTGCTACTGTATTGAAGCACAGAGATCTGCCTGCCTGCTTACACTTCCAAAAGGGCCACAAGAGTTGGGTGTTAACATTTTCACTGTGTGGATAGAGTTAACTTAATCCTTGCTCAACTTTGTAAACACTCTCCTGGAAGATGTTTCAGACTGGAAAGATAAAATCTTCCAGAGATTTCAAAGCTTTATTTTTAATGTGTACATCCTCATGTTTCACATGAAGGGACAAATTACAACACTGATATCCTCACACTACTCTTCTAATAAACAGCTTAACAGCCACGTTGGAACTAGTTGATGGAACAACATGGAGTCTCTAAAACTAAAAAGAGCTGGCAGAGATCATCAGCTACTTTAGCCCTCTGCTCTGCCCAGCACAAAGAGGTATGTCAAGAATATGTCTGGATAGGTGTGCTTTGCAATGATGCTCAGCCTTGGAGGAGAGAGCAGAGGACTATATGAATCGGTGTTAAGGAGAAGAGCCTCAGGAAAAAAGCAACTCTTCTGTAAAAGCTTTATATTTAGCAGACCTATTTATGGGTGAATCACATTTCAGGGTACTGTGGAAAACATCTTCCAGTTGTGGAAGGTGACCTTCAGTACAAGAATGAACTGAAAAATAAACAGCGAGTGCTTTTTGGGGACACTGAGGTTGAAGACACATGCACAGCTCTGGCTGCCATGGAGCCTACCAAAGAGGTCACCACTGCCAGACAACAGCCCTGCCCCTCCTCACTGGAGGGCAGCACCTGGGATATAAAAGTGTGTATGATTGTCCAGTCAGAATGATCTGTACCACCGTAAATCTTTTGCAGAGTAGACTTTTCTGACCTGCATCATCTTGACACTAAGGCTGTGCTGCCATTCAGCAAGATCTGGACAGGCTGGAGAGCTGGGCAAAGGGGAACCTAATGAAGTTCAACATGCACAACTGTAGAGTCCTGCAGCTGAGGAGGAATAACACCAGGTACAGGTTAGAGGTTAAGGGCTGTCCTGCTGGAAAGCAGCTCCATAAAGGACCTTGAAGACCTGAGGGACAATAAGTTAACCATGGGACAGCAATGTGCCCTTGTGGCCAAAAAGGCCAATGGTATCTTGGGGTGCATAAAGAAGAGTGGGTCCAGCAGGTTGAGGGAGGTTCTCCTTCTCTACTCTGCCCTAGTGAGACCACATCTGGAGTACTGTGTCCAGTTCTGGGCTCCCCAGTTCAAGAGAAACAGGGAAATACTAGAGAGTCCAACAGAGGCTACAAGGATGATGAAGGGACTGGAACATCTCTTATGAGGAAAGGCTGAGAGACCTGAGGCTGTTTAGTCTGGAGAAGACTTGAGAGGGGATCTTATCAATGTTTATAGGTATCTGAACGGTAGACGTCAAACAGAAGGGGCCAGTCTCTTTTCAGTGGTGCCCTGTGATAGGACGAGGGGCAACAGGCACAAACTGGAACACAGGAAGTTCCACCTCAACATGAGAAGAAACTTCTTTCTTGTGAGGGTGACAGAGCACTGGAACAGGCTGCCCAGGGAGGTTGTGGAGTCTCCTTCTCTAGCTACTTTAAAGACGCACCTGGATCTGTTCCTGTGTGGCCTGCCCTGGGTGTTCCTATGCTGGCAGGGGGTTGGACTCAATGATCTCCAGAGGTCTCTTCCAACCCCTACCGGTTTATGATTCTATGATTGAGTCTAGCAGCGCTACCTAGAAAAGCCTTGGACAACAAACCAGAGTAATGAGGCAAGCCTGACCAAAGAAACTGAATGCACGTATCACCTGGCTTTCAAACAGTCATCTCTGGGGTATAAACACCGATTCTGCTACTTCAGAATCCTCTTCTACTCTTTTCCAGATCTTTCTGGGCATCTTCCCAAATGCATAAGAAAAAAAAAAAGCAATGTAGAAAATAAAACTTGAATTTTATTTCTTACCTTTTTCACTACGCTGAGCTTGTCTGGTGCATGATCAAAAAGTGTGTCAAAGGCATCACGTTCTGAAAAAAAAAATAATTCAATCCACCTCCAACAGCCAAGTATAGGAAGTAGGTTAAGCATCCTAAGCTTAAATCTTTCTCAGAAAGGCATGTAACAGAGATTCCAGCTAAAAGTTAGCAACCTATTTTGGTGTCTAACTAAATGCCAGAGGGAACTCCCTTGGGAGTTTCAGAGGTAACTGAAAATAAATATATCATTCACTGAATTCCCTTTTCTGCCATTCATTATTGGTATACAAAATACATAGGTGGAAGAAATAAAAATAAAGTGAAACACAAATGTTGACTATGCCCCAATCCTAACTTAAACAATGCAGCACTGAAACATCATTTGAGGTTGGTGCTCTATGTTACAGGGATGGCTATGGCTGCATCCAATGCTCAGCCTCAAAACCAGATCTTTGTTTGGTTCATTTAAAATTACTGGTAGTACCCCTGACTCCAGTAAAACTTAAAAACCACGAGTGACATCTGACTCAGCAGTGTAGGAAGAGCAATGCTTACATCCAGTATGAAGATTTAAATTATATTTAGACTTTCAAAGCATTGTATAGCAACAATATCAAACCCAAACTAAAATCTACTTAATTGACTATTTCACATTGTGCAGATTTGGGCTGACTGAAATTTTCCAAACACTGAGGTTTTTGGATGATAACTGTCATCATCAGATAAAACAAGAAAAACAAGATGAACCAAGATATCTAACCAATCATAGTTGCATTTAAAGAAACAGTAAATATATATGTATGTATAAAATACCAGAAAAGTACAAGTTTTAAGCTGTTAAAATTTTCAACATAGTTTAACAGTTTTTCCAAGTTCAGAATCTTTTTATTTTCAGAACACATTTTAACAGTTTTTGACTATTAAATAAACAAAAATATCTATTATGCAAATTCCTTTATTATCTGAAAAATGTTATTTAGCCCCTATAGCCCCCTGACATTACTTATTTTCTGAGTACTTCATTAATTATTAATGCAGATACTCTGCACGAGGGGAAATGGCAGTGTTTACATATTATAACCAGGGAATAGAGAAACTAAATGACTCGTTCTTCATCACATACAGTCCTTTACAGGGGCTCACATTTCTTCTGCGTGAAGTGACTTAATGCCACTAACCAAATGCAAAAACTAAATGCAAAAAGAGAAGACTCCTAGCAGCAAAGCTAAAAAAAAAAAAATATGGTTTTTGTTTGTTTAGAAGACCAGATCTACAGTTGGTAAGGTCTAAAATTTTAAATGTAGTGAACATGGAAGAAATAAGATACTCCATGCAAAGGAATTAAGAGAGGGCTGACTGGTCACTGAAAGTAGACAGATAAAAAGAACTTTCTCAGAACTCATACCATACACCTTTGCTACAGTCATTTTCATGTATTCATTTATATATAAAGTGAAACGGTGACATTATGAAGAAGGGTAACTTTTTTTGGATGAGGGTTGCAGAGAATTTTACTTGAAAGCCACTAACAACAGTATTAGGAAATACCACCATGTGTAGCATTTTTTGCTATTCATTACTTACAAATTGAAACAAACCAACAGGGACTAGTCCAAAGAGCACAAGCAGTATAGTGGATAATCTGGTTCTAACCATTATGCTCCACATCTGTATGGAGTAACAAAACCTACCCCTGAAGTACATTCTAACCCCAACCCATTTTCTTGGTTGGGTAAAGGAAAAGGGACAAGATTTCTGTGCCTGACATAAATTAACAAACCTTCAGAGTCAACTTTGTTACTTACCAAATCTTCCCATCATCATCCTGCAAGTCAGAGCATTTAAAAATACTGAGTTAGTCCATGAATAATCACTTTGAAAAGCCAACACCATGTGCTTTATTCCTTCAAGATGCCGAGGGCTAACCACTCCTATCAAGTCAGGAGGCTGAGCATGTCACAGACCAGACCCAACGTGCTGTGGGAACATCCCCAGCAGACCACCAGTTATGTCAGGAAGACACATTTGAAATGAATGGAAATGTGTAATTATGTCTTACACATCATTATGATTTCTAGTTCATAGTTCATAACTATTTTTATGATGAAGAGCAAATGAACAAATGTGCTTCTATGTGCAGTTTCCACAAATATCTATATTCCATATATATTCATCAGATGCTACACCACACAGCTCAAAAAAGGAGCAAGGCTATCTATCTCGCTTCAATCTGTTTTCTCCAAAGAAAGAAAACATACATCATATCTGGATATTATGTAAATAAAACCACCGCATACAAATTATATACACAGCCAGTGACATCACCAGACATATGCAGATGTTTATCAGCTGAGACTCAAGCCCTGATTTGCACAGAGAAATCTGAAAGTATTCAATGAATGTTAGATTTTGCTGATCATTGTGCTTTCTGTAGCTACAGTTAAGTCTGGGTGTGCAATACATTAAGCAGGAAACCTCTTAATATTGTGCAATAGTAAATAACTTAATAAAATACATGTATAAACACGCATGCAAATCTGTAAACATCTTTCTTGCTAAAAAAATGCCACTCTGCAGATTACATCTTACATCTGCAGGAAAGCACAAGCTACATTGTTCAAGAAAACAGGCACGTGGGGAGGAATTTTGGCCCACAAACCTGAGGCTGAGCTCTGATCCTACAAAAAACTACCATGCAATCTTTAATGTCCACGCAGAGATGTTATGATCTCATTTTTGAGCATTTCCATCTGAAAGATCTTCCCCACTGAGCTAGCCACATGGTACTTCATTTATCTTCAAAGTCATGGAAAGCTGAGCCAACTCTACAGGGAGCCAATAGACTGATAAACTGAAGGAGAGGGCTCATGTAAGCCCCTCTTAGAAGAGTTGCCTTCAGGCAAAAATCAGCTTTTATTTGCAGCCAAAGCACATGTCTAGCCTCCTCCTTATAAAAAGGACTGTAAAAACATAGAGCAAAGTAATCCATTGCAAGAAAAATGGAGAGGGAAGAGGTTTATTTATGTCATTTATTTTTGCTGAGCTCTAGTCCTGACGTACTATTGGAAACAAAAATCATCTCTGCTTACAATATTAACAAGGTATCATTTCAGTTTTGAGAGGTATTTCAAAGAATTGCCTTTTGTCAAGCTAATTCTTCCCCAAAATACCTTCCTTGTCCCTTCACTTGAGAGGGAACAGCACGGGGCAGAAATTAGTTCTATATGGCTACCTCCAGAAGAAACTGGGTGGGGGGGAAGGCCCACAAAGGTGACTTTCAATTATTTATTCAGTTAAAAGCTTCTGTAACACCATGATGTCAAGAAGACACTTTTCTGCTTTGTAATGTATTTCCAGAGACCAAATTATTTTTATATAGTTACAAAAGCACCACATGAAGGGATTTTGTTTATTTAGTGGGGGCTGGGGGGGGAGATTAAGTCCCTCTTTTTTCTTTATCAACGGTGTCACATGAGGTACCACAGACACACTCTAAAGCTAAAGTGTTTTGTGCTTACTCTGTCGTAGTTGTCAGCTCCTCTGTAACGTGAGTGGTCTGAAGGAGGCCTTCACGTTTCTGGAAAGGAAGATGGAATTAGAAAGTGAGGTGGCATTAGTAAAGGAGAAGCTCATTAGGGGCTCCACAGCATTCTGCATCTTTCAGAATCCCAGAGGAAAAAACTGGATAAAGTGTGTCCACTAAGTTTTGCAGAGGTAGAGGTGAAACCAGCAAATGCAGGAAGGCTCACTCCCAGAAGAGTGGCATTTATCAGGCTGACAGCCAAATGGATGTTCAGGAAATGTGTGTGTGTGTGTATATATATATATATATATATTTTTTTTTTTTTTTTTTTAAAAATGCAGCCAACAAACTCGCTAACAATTCTCCTCCTGAGACCAGAGTCAACATCATGCCTGGAACACAAACTAGAGAGAGTTTGTCAGCCCCATCTTAAATTCCCCAAGGGAATTCGTTCATGTCATGGTGTCAACCAACAATTTGACACAAGTGGCACCCTGGCCCTCTGGAGAGGTTTGAAGCTAAAATAACATGGATGGTTGTTCCAGGCCAGAGCACCAGTGTGCCAGCAAAGCTCTCTGGGCATGAGGGCAGCTCTCCTAGAGCAGGCACATTACTGAGGCCACCAGCCACATGCCTGTGAGGAACACATCCACCAAGGTAACGGAGGGAGCATAAAAGCACAACTGATGATTTCACAACAAATAGTATTCCCCTGTTACCAGGTTTTCTCTCCTTGGAATAATTTTCTGCATGAATAGAGAGTCTCCTACCCAACAGAGCTAGCACACGGTGAGACTCCATTTCAAAGCAGCCTTATAGCAGCTTCCTCAGCATTGTTAAGACACAGCCCCCTGACAAAGGTGGGGTCAAATACTTCTGAGTCTCTCCAGAGTTTCAGAGACATGGCATGTGCTTCTCAGAGGCTGGAAGTGCTTTTACCCAAGCTAAAAACTTTCTTACCATCTCTACAGGTCCCTTCCACAACTATGGGATATAGCTTTATGCCTGAATGGAGGCATTTATTTCCTCCCCTCTCAATGCTTAAAAAGCTGACAAAAAGAGCTTAAATCTCAGCAGACATGTAGGAACCAGGTCTGTCAGAATGACTTATGACAGAGGTAAAGCTGCTAGCTCAGGTAAGCAGGGAAACCACCCCCCCCTCCCTGCACAAAGTACGTACACATATGCCACCTGCATCACTGTCACCAGCTGAACCCCACAACAAGAACTTGTTAGGAAGAACAGTCTTGGAAGAGAAACACATCCTTCCCCACAAGTGATCTAAGAAATAGAAATTGAAATTTAAACCCATTAAGAACTCCTGCCCTTCCCCTCCCCACTCAACGAGTAAAGGCAGCACTGCTTTCTCAAGCCCCCACCCAGGGAGCCTGGCTGAGAGCACAGCAGGAGCCATAGTCTCCCATCCCTGTGGTGTTACAGCTCTGTGCCTGAGCTGGATCCTGGGCTGGATGCTGGCAGCTGGCCCCGTCTTCACAGCCCCTCACTTCCCTATCATGCACACATCTCATCCTGCTCCCCCGAGGGAGCCATGGGAATGGTGCCAGAAGGTTTGGTGAAACAAGCCAGGATGACAGCATGGATGGAAAAATGAAGAAGCATCTGACAGAGATGTTTTCTTGCATACAAAATGTTGGCTTTATTCGAGCTCACCACGTCTCTGCTTTATTAATACAGGTTTCTGGACCCTCCAGGCACTGTGCACCCCAGGAAGAAGATGCTATAAACTGTGAACAAAAACTCAGTGTGGTGACTAATGCCTCCAAATGCTGATAAGAAAGGAATGGATACCAACACTGACTCCCCAATAAGTGGAAATGGCAGCATTTCTGCATAGCCCCCTCTGAGGCAGCAGAGCATGCTGCTCCCAGAGCCAGATCAGCTCCCTTGGCCTTGCAATCCAAAAGCAAATGTCATTTGATACAACTTTGATTCCAAGCACCACCGCCACCAGAAACATTTATTCTTTATCCTGCCTTGCCTTTGACCTTTCAGTCTGCAACTCAGACTACAAGGGAATTACCGTAAAAATACCTCCCAGATCTCCCAGCAGCACCAAGGCAGGGTATGCTGCAGTTTTAAAAATGAGGATGAGGAAAGCTAAGTGCAAAAGGTGGCAATTCCTGGGCCTTGTAAAAATAACCACAACAGTGAACCTTAAGAAGAGTTTTTACAGTGCTTTCTGAGAACGTTCTTGTTTTCCTGAATTACAGTATTTCTTCATTATGCAAGTTCATTTTAAGTATCAGGTGGTAGAGTCAGCTGGAAGAAAAATTTCAGGATTTTCAGCTCTCACTGAAAACACGGACTAAACCCACAAAGTTTCTCTCCTCCCTGCCCTCACTGAGGAGGGCTGTAACAACAGGCACATGCTGAGTGACACCAGTATTAAAACATGTATCATCTTAGACTCTTAACTCAGCACCTGGGAGTAGCTATCAACAGGATCTTAACTAGAAGATCCACCTAAACCTTTGCTCTGCTAGGACACTTCATATGTAACTTGAACATATATTGCCATGGTTACAAAATTTTCTATTTCACAAAAAAAAAACCCCAAAACTCACCAAGAAAACCAATTCTGGAGGTTGATTTCAAAAAGGTTTGAATGTAGCTAAACTTCAAGAACTCTACTCTTGAGAGGGGCTACCTCAAGATGCCCATTATAGAATAATATCAACAGAAGTTTTTTTCTGCTGGGTTAGTCTTGTAGTGGTTCCAGGTAATACTGACAGACACACAGATAGGTAATGGTTCTTCTGGCCAAGGAAGGTAAAGGAGAAAGTCCTCTCCAAAATGCTTGTGGGTTTCTGAGCAAACTATACAGTTCAGGACTAAAACAGGATACTGAATTGTTTGGCAGATAGGGACCCAGCTACAGATCTTCCTCAGATTCTAAAATAACTATTTTTAATAATAAAAAAAAAAATACAGCACCTTAGGAAAGTCACAGTCTGTCACCTCAAGATGCTAAATAAAGAACGGGAATAATTTAAGGGCTTGGCAGAATCACCACCTATCTGTGAAGATCTTGATAAACTCTGTCCATGTAGCACAGCGCTGTCTTATTATTTCATCTTACGGAGCAAAACACTAAAAAATAAAGAAGAAAAAGCCCACCACACTTAACACAAGCTAATAAGGTATTCTGCACTGCTCTGGGATGGGCTGTGGAAATGCACAAGGCTTGGCTAAGCAGTAACTTGCTAAACCAGTAAGACACTCATTTTCACAGTGTAAGCATAGCCCTTCTGGGCAAAGCAGCATCTGCGTGGTGTGAAGATGGCTCAACAAAGTTGCTGATGACAATGCTAAGTGCCAAAGTCACCTGTGAAAGTGAGACTTAAGTAGTTTTGAAAAATGTCAGTGTGGGTGTGTTCTTATACAATATTCCCACAACATCTTGAAAGATTTTCTTGCTGCAGGATCAATTCTGCAAAGCTTACAAAGAAGTTGCTTAAGAAACTCGTTGATTAATCCCCTTAAATGCACATTCAAGGAACAAGAAGCATTTAAACTAGAACCTCTCAGAGCAGACATCTTATGTTAATTGTGATCTACTGTGACAGAACTGGAACTAGTTTGACAGATTTAGCTTGACAAAGCCCTAATCATTATTAGGATCCTGAATGAGAGATCATTTAACAAAAAATAATTATCATAATCATCTTAATAATAGTTTTCTTACTTAAATTAGGAACAATATTAACCTCATTACCATTCTTCTGTTTGCCATTAGTACAACAAAGGCTAAAGAAAATTAATTTAAAGAGATCTGTGTTACTGAACCAGCATGTATTTTTAGACTAGATATGTTTGCTGAACTACAAAAATCTCAGTTTACTAAACTGTAAGGGAAAAGTTGTTGTTCCAGAAGAAACAAGCTTCAGTTTATCCTATGTCTTGCTTTCCATTTAAATAAACAAAGCTGAAGAGACGTAAGGTTTTCCTAGGGGCGGGACGGGGTGCTGAAACAAGCCTCCTCTTGCATGGGGCCAGCTGAGGTAGGCTCACAGCCAGCAGATGCCATAACCATCTCCAGGGCTCCAGGCTCTAGGTCCAAGAGCAAGAGCTCACAGCATCAAAAGCTGAAATTAACACTTGCCTGACATAGCTCTGACACCTTCAGGCACTCCCTTGAGGATGCAGGAGCTGCACTTTCACTCTTTTTTTCTTTCCCTAATTTCTGTCAGCTTTTAACCCATCCTGCTTTCACCTCAGCCTTGTCTAGTCTCAAGATGCAGGGCCTCTGGTGAACCAGATGCTCTGAGTAGGTGTCTTCTCTACATCCCTCCAACAGGAGAAGATGTGAAAACAACTCCACAGCCTTCCCTCTGCTACAGAGGTGGAGGGTCCTGAAGCTTGAACTAAGGTCAAGGAAGGAGAGGCTTTACCTAAGATTTTTTTTCTGATTTATCAGTTACAGAAGACACTTCACTGTGTCAGAAGTGCAGATTTATAGAAGAAGATTTATAGCATCAGAGTGTCAGAGGACTGTCAACCATCTTATATTTACATTTTCCTCCTTACCTTTTCAAGACAATCAAAATAAATTTTAAAATAAATTAGTCTCCTATTTACATTCATGTTACTTTATACCTAACTCACCATTCTTAAAATCAAAGGACTACAGCAGCCTGAAAGCAGTTCAGAATCACCTCTTGAAGTTAATACACTCATTTACTGTGAGCCAGGGGGCATCCATCAATTACTAATCTGCAGACTGTACTGCCACAGGAGCTTCAGCTGGGACAGAAGGCGAGATAAAAAGCAAGAGTATGTATGCTCCAAAAGTAGATTCTTTGTAGAGTGAAAGGAAATGGTAAGCATCAAGCAGAGAAAGGAACAACTAGAGCAATATCTAGGGCAGGAGGGAAGAAGTCAGGGTTCCCCAGGTCAGATCTCTTCTCCATATCTAAGGAAAAATATTTGTTATTTTACAAAAACACAAGGCTGTGAAAGAAATTATGAAAGTCTATTAGCTTGCCAAGGAAAACAATGTGTCTAAGTCTTCATAATAAGTCACTGGGGGAAAAAACAACATAAGTAACAGTCTTCCCAGACTAGGGAGATGCTACATGCTGAAACTCTTTCCTGTGCTTTTTGTGTTTTGATGGCTTCTCTACAAAAGAGCATAGCAAAGCCCATTTATTAAAGTACCAGAAATTACAGACACAATTCTCTCTTATACAAAATCCCACCACGTATTTTTAGCTTGATATTGCAATAGCAAACAGTGGTCCCAAAAATACTGAAGATATGATGTTCTCAGGATCACATTTAAGCGCACCAAAAATGCACTCCCAGCACTGGGACACAGTATTAACAACTGGGCCAAGAATTTTCTAAATGACAAGAGATGGGGGGGCAATGGATGGAAGCATCCCAGTACTGCAAAATCAGAGTGATAAGCAGTGATTGTGATGATCAGTATCTCTTACACATTCATACTTACCCGTACAACTACCACTTGTACAGACACATGTTCAGGCAGTCGAATGGGAGCCCGGAAATGCATTGCCAAGGCTACCAGAAGGTGAAGAATGGAAATGAGATTCTTGCCATGGATTGCTGCAAGAAACAAGAAAAATGAAGCAAATAAAAGAATACTGAGGCCTTATTTTAAACAAACAGCTCTGGAATAAAGAGCTGTTTTCAGAGCTCTGGAATAAAGCAAAAAATGCCTTTGGTGAACACAGTCTTTCTACTTTATATCCTTCTTTCTCTTCTCCCTAAATTAACAAGGCCTACAATGTAATTTTGCAGGCAGCAAAGCCTAGATTCAACTCTGTCTTTAAGTTACATGCCTAACTTGGGAGCCCAAACACTTCAGCTCCCTCTCTAGTCAATGAAGATAGGCAGACTCAATCACTTGCCTTCCACTGTACTGGAGAATACTGGAGAATTCTACCTTTAGCAGACTTCCAAACTGTTAACACAAGCTGTCCTGGCTGTAAGAGATGAACCTTATCTATTACCTAGGTGCAGGGACTTCTTAAATTCCATTTTCACTTTCAGGTTGTAACTGGACGTGCCTGAACAGAGGGGAGTTTTTGCTTAGCCTGTCAGAAGCTGCATCCTCCAGCAGGATGCAGGATCCTTTTCCTCTCACTGTGGTGGCCTGAAGGATTAGACCACCCCCTAGTACTTGAACGACTAACACATTCCTCATATCTGTAGGGATTCAAATTCAGGAAGCAAACAAAAAGCTTTCTAAAAAAAACAACATCCTTAAAGGAACAAATTGCTTCAATTATCCCATGTACAGCCATATACATCTATCCTTAAACAAACGCCACAGAAGAAGATACCAGTTACAATCTGCACACAGATGTGGTAACAACTTTTACACAAATAAAGAAATAATTTATACACCCACACTGCGCTACAGAGACTATTGTCATTGATTATCATACCCTACTTGCCTGTGAGGCTAAGACAGAAAGAACAGAGTCCTTACAGTCAACGTTCCACTTGATTGTCCAGCCATGGGGTCGGAGTAAATCATGGACAGCTTCCAGGACTGTCTGCAACTTTTGTTTCTGACCAATTTCAGATTGCGTCACTTCTGCCACATTCAGTTTACGGTCAGCCAATTTTTCTGTATTTGAGAAAAAAGAGTAACAAAAAGAATAGGCAAAAGCAGATTAAACGAGGGCCTGAATGGGAATAATGAGCATAGAGAAAAGCTGGACTCTGCTAGAAGTTTTCCAAGAGAATGATTTCCCTCAGAAAGCAGAATAGCTGAAAGCAAACTTTCATCGAAGCGTGTTAATTCCAGAAAACACTTGTGATAGAAAGCTGGTAAGGTCTTGGCAGAACATGCTCATCAATCAGGCATCAAAATACACAAAAACTTTCAGACAGGCACCAAGTTAATAATAATATGTATTGTACCTCCCATTTTCTTTCACTGATGAAAAGCATTTGGCACAACACAGCCTTCGCTACACAAGAAATCTGCACATGTTTAATGGACTTTTCTAATAACAAGGTAATTTATAACAAAAAAGGGAAAATATTGTGTCAACATTAACTTCAGCTTGATGAGCTTTACCGCAGCTAAAGCAAACTTTGCCTTGTCAAACCATCAAGAGTCACAGACTCATATGACCCACAGATTTGTACTGGCTTAGTAGAACCAATATAAAGAAGCTGGAACAAATTGTCACATCACATCATGGCTGATTACTTCTAAAAGTGAACAAATGCAGGAAGTTTTGCAAAATGCCATAACTAAAATTTGAATTCTCTATCTGCAATACATAATTACTTGTTGCCAAATTCACAGACAAGTCATCCTTCTCTTCCCCTGCATTGTGGTGTTTTTCAAAGATATAGGAGCTGAATTTCTCTAAAAAAAGAAAAAGAAAAAAAAAAAAAAAAATTAGGAAGGTGGGGGTAGAGTCCTTCAGCCACCACAGCAATGGGAACAGCTGATCTCTTTTCTCCCTCCACTCTGGGGTGAAAAATGGTCAAACTGCTGCTGGGACTAGGAGGTCAAGACTGATTGAACATACTCCAACTACCTACTATAATTCCAGTCTTTAAAACAAAAAAAACATACTTCACCAAAACTGCTTTCACAAAATGAGATGGGCTTTAACTCTAAAGATTCTTTCAGAAATGTTTCGGAGTTGTCAAAACCTGTTATTCCAATAATGGAAATATTTTTCCTCTCAAGTTTCTCCTGGACAATCTACCTTGCTGAAGATAAATATATTGATTTTTTAAAAACAGAAATACAAAATTACTTTAATAATCCAAACACAAGAGACTTTCAGGTTATAAACTCACAAATACTTTGATAGAAACAATCAAAATGTTCAATGTACAGTAGGAAACTTTTATCAATATCTGAAAATATTAATGGGGAAAATGTTCTGTAGCCAAGATGTCTCTGAGCATTTTTTAAGCTGACTACCAAAATATGCCAATATTACTTTAAATTATTTTAGACTTTTGTTAAATTATACTACAAGATTCATTATTTTATTCACATGTTATGGCTCCTATCTATTCTCAACACAGGTTAGCTGTCAGTCAGCAAGCAGAAATTTATTTCCTTTCACCCTAACACCATGTGTACCAAGCCACTCAAGCCTCTCTGAGTGGCATTACTTGGACTTTGATAAAATTAATTAAACATGGAGCTCCACCTCAATCAGTCAGACAACCATTTGCTAATCTGTTACTCCAAACTGCTTCAAAATAAACCCACTGACAAGCTGTTGTCTTTATTTTGTGTGTGTGTGTCTATCAAGACAGATCTCCTTGAAACATCTCACACACAAGGAATGATAACTACTACTTGTAGTTTAATGACCCTACTTTGTTAGCCTTTCCTGCAGGCACCAGGAGCACCACCAAACGCATGACACCAATGACACAGCAGAAAGATGGATAGATTCAGTAATGAAAGTCTTGCTGAATGAAGAAACCAAGACACTACTGAAGGACAACATAAGACTGGGGGTGAGCTGTGATACCAACAGGTCAGAGGAGAAGCAGGAAGCATTTGCTCTCCAGTCAGAGGCCCAACAAGAAGAAAATGAGGAAAAAAGAGCACAGTTAAAGTCTCAGGCTGCAAGATGTACATGCCCATCCTTCCTCCTGTAAGATAGGCTAAGTTCAATTGAGCTCTATGTGTATGTATGTATGTACAACTAAGCACTTTCTAGATGTCTGCAGGCAGAATCACAGCCTCCACAGGGAGAGTAAGAAAGCAGTGATACCTATGGCAAACAGCCACAGTGAAACACAGTACCATCTGCTGAAACAGCAGCCTCCATATGCTAAGGAGTACAACTGTATTCACACAAATACTTCACAGCTAAAATTGACTCTGCACCCCTGCTCCTCACCATGTCTGGAGGGTCCCAGCTGCAGTCTAACCAAGCAGTATTAAAAGTACTCTTGTTTTATTCCTCAAATATTTTTTGAGATGTTTTAATTGCATGTGAAGTTAATTGATGTTAATCAATGTAAGTTAAAAGTTCACCAAAGTGCTGCAGACTTGTTATTTAAGAGACATATGCAGAAAATTCAGTAAGCAGCATCCATGAGCACCAGTGGAGTTACCACTACTAGGTCCTCTTCCCCAACTCTGACATGTACATCCCACATCCCAGCCCACTCTTGAAAACATGTCCTAAGTAAACTGAGAGCACTCTAACTGTCTTCAGTAAGCAGTGTGAATTTGTAACAGCACTTGAAGCCTCAAGTCTCTCTGTTTGCTAAAAGCACCCCCATAAATCACTGCATCATCAAAAGGTTTTCTCCATTGTGCTGCTTGCGTGAGCACACAAACTGCAAAGATGTAAGGGTATTGCAAAATCACCATTGCTTAACTGAGCATATCCTTTCCTGAATCATTCTCACATAAGTGCACAATGAGTATGTGCCTGCTTCCCATGCATTTACTTTCAGGGGAAAAAAAAAAAGAAGAAAAAGCAATTCTATCAGGGCCTCAAAATAATCCTCAGCCCAAAAGCTGCCAGAAACAAACTATACTGACAGAATTTTGGTCCACGTGGCTTCTGCTTGGTCCCCCAGTATGAACATGAATCTCTTCACCTTTTATCTGCCACGTATTTCAGCTGTCTGGACTATATACTTAGTCCATGAAACAGATACTTAGGAATCGTTTGGACATCTTCCCCTTTCAGCAGACAGCCTGGGAAGAACAGACAGCCTGGGAAGAACAGACAGAGAAGGTGACACTGTAGCTGTCAGTGAAACAAACCTGGTGAGATGGTGAGTTACTGCACAGAACGGCGGCTTTGGAAGAAATTAACTTTGGGCCCCTTCCAGTCTTTGGGGCCTTCTCTTGTGTGAACTCACCTAGCAGCTTTTGCAGCACCTGCCCATCATAAAGGTCCTCTTCGAGCTGTTTGACAATGATTCTCTCCTCTACCAGCACATCATTAATCCAGTCAATTAGAACCTGGAAGTACAGAAAAAGGAGGCAACTGAAACCAACTGAAGTATGTTCCTTTCATTCAAGTCAGTAATCAGGAATATAAAACAGAGAAAGAGTAACCATAGTTATGTATTTCCAAGTTACAGAGAAATAACAGAGAGATGTTTTTGCTCTATTGAGGTCTTGCAGCATGGCGTTTTTAGGGACCTCTAATTTTCCTCATTAAAATGACTCCTTATTGCACCAATTCTAAACCAAGTAGCAACTAGCAGCTCTGCAACCTTTGACAGTATTTATGTTCTCCAGGTCCCAAAACTCATGTCTTACCTGTTTTATGAACAGCAGACCTGCCAATAGGTGTCAATAATCCCATGCTCCCACCACGATGTCTACCCTGAATAGATGTGAGTGGGCTGCCAGAAAGAAGAGCTTCAGAGGGGAAAGGGTGAACACTCCTACAGGACCCATTAGCTAGATCCCTGCCCATCAGCAACAGGACGAGGCATTTTATCTTAAACTATTTCAGAACACAGAACTCTGGGATTAAAAATGTGGTCAAATGGACCCAATAACCACACTACTACATATATAATAGTGACCATATGCTGGCTACTGTAACTAAAAAGATCATTCAATTGCCTGCAAAACAGGAACGAGCATAAAGAACCTTTAAAAAGAAAATGAACTGAGCTAAATTTTCCAGGTGCCAAAGATAATAATGTCCAAACAGTTATAGGAACAACAGCCTTGACTGTTTGAAGTTGGCAATAGTGCTTTCCTCCAATTTATGATGTGGAAAACTAAACTGCTTTTGCAAAAATAATAGAGTTCTGTGGGAAGAGATGAAAAGTTAAATCCTGCTAAATCCTTGATTCTGTAGGAAGAGTATTGCCAATCAGAGATATGCAAAATCCATTAACTAGAGCCACCTAAAGCAATAAGCCTCACTTAAAAATTCTGCAATTAAAACAAACAAAAAAATTTGCTTCATATAAAACATGGATTCTTTAATTCTATGATTAGATCCCATAGTTCTGCCTCTTCTCAGCAGTCATGATGGCTATGTTTTGGGCTTTAAATATACAAGAGATTGTGAAACAAAAGCAAATAAACAATGTATAGACAGGCTTGCACTGGAAAACACCTTGGCAATTCTAGGAAATGTGAGTATTTCAATAATGTTGGTCACAAGGACATTTAAGTAATTCAGCCTGGCTACTGAGATTCAGTGAATCTAACAACCTGAGGTAAGTTTTCTTAGGCTTAGTATCCACAAAGAAGTTTCTAATTCAAAAATATAAATACTAATGATTCCTGTACCTCTAATCTATATCTTTAGTACTTCCAAAGTATGCTGAAAATGTGCAGGGCTGAATCTCAGCTCTAAAAATAGAGTAAGTAGCAAATTTTAGCCAGGTGATATGGCAACCAGTCAACTGATGGAAGGCAAGGATCGGCACCAAATGCTCACATATGTAAATCACTTTCATCCTCTAAGTTGTCCAGAGGGATGACAAATACCCATAATAAAAATGAATCTTCTGAAGAGCTTTCTTTCAGAACAAAGCTTTTCTGATAAATTCTTCACTAGCCAGTACCAGCAACTTGTATCGAAAGTCATCTTCTCTAGAGCAGGTGAACGTGGGGGTGATGTTTGAAGACAGACATGGACATACAAGGGTGTATTCTGCACCAGTATTATTACCCCACTGCACCCCCACGACTTTGCAGGAACCTTAACTATCACTTGGGCCATTCCCTCTATCAAATTGATTCTAGCGCCTTCTAGCAGTTCTCACAATGTCTCTTCAGCAGCCTCTGGATCAGGTAAAGTCTCCCTGACATCATTTTCCTCTATATTTAAAGCTAGGGTTTTCAAAAAACCGTAATACGTCGGCTATCATCTGGAACAGGGCATCAAACCTTTGGATTTCCTTTGAAAACCCCAACCAGAATTAGCTCATCAGAGATTATAGCCAGCAAAAGTCAAATGCTGTGCTCTGTACGCAGGGAACCATGACCACACTTGGAGAGAAAAGTCCAAATAGCTATTATTGCCTCTTTCAATCTTTTTCAGGGGATAGGAGGACTTTTATGGTAAAGGACTGAGGAGAGACATTAGACAAGTTAGCAAAGGATTACCACAGCTGGAAGACAATAAGAAGAGAGATACCATCTTTCACCTCAAAATCTGTTCACTGGTGATACAGAAAAGTGAGTTGTGAATAACACGATACTTTCCTGTCCCAGATCATCTAGGAAGAGATTTTCTAAACCTGTCAATAAGGTGACTGCCCAATTCCAAAATGATACAAGTTTGACACACATAGACATCAATGGAAAAACAACTGAAGAAATCAAAGTAACAGAAGATTTAGGTCTTCCATGAGATTTACACAGCAAACTTTCAAAAATTATCTGAGGTACAGCTGAAATTCTCATTTGGGAATCAGATCCCATTACAGTCCCTCCAGGAACAGGCCAGATTTCCAAAAGTCCTCAGAATCTTTGTTAAAGGAAGACTTGGGATGCTAAACTATTTGAAAACGTTAATAAACATTTAATTTTGTTTGTCCTGGGCTGAGTGATTCTGAAGTCAGAATCTAGAAAATGCCAAGGAACTAAAAATAAAAGTCTGGAAGTACCTTCTAATGTAGGAGCCAACATCCCATTTCTACAAATGTAGGTACACAGAAATCATGGCTTTGGGTACAGGGTGTTAAAAAAGGGAGATACTTACTCTATGTGTTACTTATATGTTTTGGAGAAATTTAGCACTGAAAAACTTTTGGCAAAAAAGTACATAAAAGAGGTACAAATTAAACAACACCTAGACATAGTTATTTTATTATTTTAATGGTTTAGCACCTGAATGAAAGGAAAGTATCACAAAGAACATTCTAACTTCCTTAGCATTTAGACTACAACTACAGCTCTCACAGAAAAAAAAAAAAATAAAAATAAAAATTGCAATTTACAATTTAAGGAAAAAAAAAAAAAAAAAAAAAGAAAAAAACCCCAAACCAAAAAAACAAAAAAAAAAAAAAAAACCAACACAAAGGTTTTGTTTGGTTTCCTTTTTTTTTTTAAACAGTCCTTGAAGACTGGCAAGTGCTGTAATTTAAAAACAAACCAACTCCAAAAACGTGAAGAAGTGCTTTATTGCAAAGCCTTTTCTCCCACTGTAAGCCCTGACACCATTCCTCTCCTTACGTGCAACAGCTGTCAAAGCCACCCCAAGATGCCACATGGAGCTAATGATCTTCAACGCACATGAGACTCACCTTCATGTGCAGCACTTGGTGACTCACAAACCAGCAGGTACATTGAAATGTCACTTAGCTTGTCCAACCTTCATAAAAAGCTGCTTTTCTATAATCTTCTATAGTATCTGGGATTAGCAGCATGATTTTAAAACTTTACTATAATATCTCCATGTCCTCAAAACTATGCCTGCCCTTTCATGCCTGTAACTATATTCATAAAAAACATCTCTGAGCTGCGTCAAATGCTCAGGCATATGCGTTTGTAGTTGTCAAGTTTCCAGCAGTGCCTTAAATTCTGACACATCCATTTATTGTATCGTTTTTAGGACAAATGCATACGTCTGGTTAAATGAGCCACGTTGCATTACGAAACACTGGGCTGGAAACTGAAATTCGCCATCAGGCAGGCAGCTGAAACAAAAGAGTGCTAGAAATCTAGAAGGAAAAAATGAATCTGCCTGGCCAACTTGGTTTTCTAACTCATGCAAGATGGGTTTTTATGTCAAACTTCACCAGCTCAGTGAAGTATTTTTGTTCTGCAGGCTGGCTGCTTCCATGGCAGTGAGGCACATTCAAAGTTAATCTGCAGAGTTCAAGGCCATACGGACCCCCAGTCACCACTACACAGTAATGAACAAAATGAAAAACAAGACAAAACACATGAGCACATCTGGCACAATGGGAAAACAGGAAGCCCAGCCACCAAAAACAGCAAAGAAAAAAACCCCTCTGATTTCAATGACCCTTTCCACCCTGACTTCTGGAAAAATTAGGAAGTGGAGATCAATGGTACGAAAGCTTAACTGGCCTCAGGGTTCAGCATGGAAATTAACACTAAAAAATTCATATTCAAGCCTGGAAACCATTGACTGAGGACAAAGTGCTGGCAACCTGTCAACGAAGAGAAGGCTTCTTGTTTTCAAAAGCAGACTACGAAGCATTTAGGAAGCATGGTTTCATCTGGTCACAAGTGAAACCTAACCAAAAGGACAGTGGCTTCACTTTGGTTTTCTCTTCACCACGGTGAATTTAAAAAACCCCATAAAATTAGACATGGGAAAAACTGCTGATTTCTAGGACAGTGAATGATGTACTACAAATGAGAACATTTACTCATTTCAGGCATTATCTAGAGCAGCAGTGTTTGGATCTGTTTTAAGTTTAGATGAGGCTTTAAAGGCCAAACGTTGCTGCAGTATCACCTGATCTTACAGGAGTCTTTCAGGGATGGAAAGCACCTTGCAGCTGTGAGTTGCTGTCTTTTATCAAGGGAAGACACTTTCAGACAGGACCCAATTCTTGCAAGCTGCTGTTCTAAAATTTTGGATTCAATTAATAGAAACTCTTCCTAATTCTCCTATGAAATACATGAAAAAAAGCCTGGGAAATCTGCCACTTATGTGAAATGGCAAAATACCTTTTCAAAGTCTCTGACTCAATTCCTACAGCTTATTAACTCTAATTATGTTTAGGATGATAACCATCAAAGAAGCTTTTGAAACTCTAACCCTTCAGCCATATCCAAACCAGAAGGGGGAAAAAAAATAGGAAATTCCTTCCACCTTTACACCCAATACACAAAGCACAAAGAAACACACATGAACAACAGGGAAAGCACAAATAGGCCAGCTTCTTTTCTTTTTTTTAATTCTCTTTGAAAAGAAAGATAGAAGAATCCCAAACACTCTTTATAATTAGTGACATGGACCAACTAATGGAACTTCATATGTTAATGGCGAATGAGGTTTAAACAGATTTACAGTAACACATAGATTAGAAATATGACTCTGAAATATAGAATCACAGGACACCACTGTTAACTGATCACAAAACAGTCCAAACTTCTAACTCCAACACTTACTTTTAATGGTTCACTTGTCACTTGGTAAATATTGAGCAATGAGTAAGGAAAGCTCACATATTTCAGACACCAGAAATAGAGTATTTTGTTATTTATACATTTATACATCATGTCTCTTTCCCTGACCTGAATTTTCAGTTTTAGATCTGTTCAGCCACGTCCCAAACTGTTTGATTACACACAGAACAAATCAAGTGAGAAAAAAAAAAGGCTGCTGGCCACAGAGGGAACACAGTTGAACACTTCATACTGACAAATTGTGGCCAACTATTTTTAGAATAGCATCAATGACGATGACAAGAAATACTTTTAGGTATAATTCTAGTTCTTGATGATTTTCAGATGTGCAAGAGGAATGACAGTGGGTATTTTAGCATCCCAAACTAAGCAGCCTTCAACAAGAGGATTCACTGTATATTTGCTTTAAATAAGAGCAAGGAGTGAGGCTTTTGGTTGTGTGGGCTTTTTTTCTGTTGGTCTCTCCATGTTACCCCAATGCTATACAATCTGTCTCTCCAGAGTTACCACAGCTCTGTCAAAATCACTTCCAAATGCTCAAACAAGCTTGCCCTGATCAATCCACTGTGCGTATAATTCCTATGGCATGAGGCTAGCAGAAATTAAAACAACATTTTGTGGAGACAAAGAGATACTAAAGTAGTGTCAGCACCAGATAGCTCTGCTGCTGCTTTGCACCGAGATCCATTTACCCAACTGCATACAACTGACAGAACAGAAACACTCAAAATCAATGATGGCAAACCATCAGCACGTCTAACTGGTGTTGAAAGAGATTGGGGCTGGCACCAATGAAATTAAATCATACTGCCAAATTTCAGAAGGCATGAGGCTCTATTGCTGCTATTGACACACTCCTCTCTGAGGGGAAAAAGAGAGAGAATCACTTTGAACTACAGAAACCTCCATCTATTCAACTTCTCTGTCCTCACCAGTCCATGGAGATCTTTCATTTCAAGCTCTGTGGGGCAGGCAGTCTTTTCTGCTGGCTGCTGCTGTATAGTGCTTACCACAGCTCATTCTCATCCAGCACTCGGGCTCCTGGAAAATGTCATTAACCACTGAAGGACAGAAAGCAAGGAATAAATTGCCTCCTTTTTCTTTTTTTTTTTTTTTTGCATTATTCAAAATCTTTGGCATAAAAAAGGTTTTGCCAATGTAATTCCAACCTCTTCCTGCCTTACAGATTCACACCAACACAGTGTTAAATATTTCTCTAGTTAAATCTCTGTAAAAGCTCTCAACTGCTGAGAGATATGCATATGATAAGCAATTACCTAAATTACATAGTTTTCAAGTAGACACTCTACAGGACACATCTCTCCTTTGAGGATGATCCCAAGGAAACAATCTCCAGTTACATGCTGTTTCCTGCACCAGCTGCTCCAGTTCGATTGTTAACAGGTTGCTCTCCCTTCTTGCAGGTGTAAACGGGCTTAGTGAACCAGAGCCTGATTCTGCAACTAGCAGTAAGCACCCAGACTCATTCCTGAGCACTGCTCTAGCCCTGATTTTCATTCCTCCTGAAGGTTTTCAAGTTTTTAAACTGGAAAATATAACCTTGCTAGACTATGACATCCAGGGAAGACTCACCAGCTCGTATTAAATTAAATAGCAAAACTCTCAATTTAAAAGCAATTCTGATCTTGGTATCAAAGCTCCTGCATCACAGAATGCTTCTGGTTCCTTCACTGCAGTGACTGTGGTTCAGCTGAATTATTCATGACAATATTGCTGCCACTAGCCAAGAAACCACAGTACATTTTGAAAGAGTGGTGCAAGAGCTGTGTACCTTTTGAGAGAACTAATGTATTTAGGTACTAACAAAGAAAGAAAGTGCAAATTCACTTAATTTAAAACCACAACATATTCCAGGTGAATTAGAATAATACAGAAGTTTGAGTGCAGCTCCTTGCTAAGCTCAGTTTGATGTGGTTTTGCAACCTAAGCAGGTTATTGCAGTGTTACTAGAAGATGACTGGGCTTGTTTGAAGATGTTAACAGGTGAGCAGTTTGCTGAGGCATTCTGTGAGGCGTATGTGTGCAGCCAGGGGGCACAAAGTTTCCTGAAAGGCTGTGACACAGCCCTGTCTGGAGATGGTATACAGTATCCAAAGGTTTCAGACCCATCTTGCTACAGGTGCATTGTTGGTTCTAACAAAAATAATTTTGAAATGATGAGGAAATGTAGCGGGAAGTATTAATACAAGCAGGAATGCTTTATGGAAAGAGATCACCTTTGTTCAGAACTGCCATTCCTTCTCTTTCTGCTCCAGCTTTCCCTATGTTAACCTCAACAATTTACTGCATAGGAAAGGTTCTCCTAAACACTAGTCCCTCAAGATCATATCCTCCATCACACCTGGCAGAAACTGTAAGTGCTGCCAAGGCAGGAAGCCACACTTAACATCAGCATAGATGGGAACACCATTATCAACACCATGGGCAGGTGTCTCCAGTGACATTACTGAATCAGGACAATCTGACTCCTGCCCCAGCACACAAGTAAAATGAGGACTTTTCTTTAAAAAAAAAAAAACAACAGAATATAGGGCAAGAAGAATCTCAGTTCCAACTTCCCTATAATATCAGAGGTGTCCTTCTTGTCCCCTACCAAGTCCTTGCTCATTTCAATCCTACTCTTTCTTCTCCTGAAATCTCACCAGGGCTTTCCAAAGCCCCTTCCCAATTTTCATCAACAGAAGGAACCTAAGTTTGTGTGCAGTAACTGCAGGTAGAGACAAGCTAGGCATTGATCCTCACTGTGATATAAATGGACAAAGGAGTTTTACTCTGTAACTACCATAAGCACTCTGACATTCAGTCTTTTCTTGTTTCAATCATTGTTGCTTCAGCCCTACCTTGTTGATGGCCTTAGTTTTCACAGATACACTTCAGTAACAAGTTGCTATTCCTCAGCTGTGTTCTTTGTAATGACTCTGGCTCACAAGTTAAAGATTTGAAGAAGGACAAAATAGTGATTTCCTACCTTGATCAGTTCTTTGAACTTGGGGTCTTCTTTTGAATTAGGATCAATCATTGTGCGCTCCTCATTCTCCTCTGTCCAAGCAAAATGGGAAACTTTAATGAGATCCACTTCACATGTACACTGCTGCAATAATTCCTAATCATCAAGTGGTCTGTCAGCTGATTCAGAAATGACAGTGCCTTGTCATCATCTTAGCAAGGAAATATCTGATGATCAAAGTGCTAGGCATTTTTAGAGACAAACAGAAAGATAACACAGCCCTAACTTCCCTAAAGTAAGATTGTTTCCATTGACCTTCCCCAGCTCATACCATGCTGTATGCAGAACACTTCAGGAAAATCATAGTCCTCTACACCCTGCGGGGCATGTTAATATTAACATGCCAAAAAGCACAATCAACTACTTTTGTCCATCTCCTCCATTTGTATTTAATTTCTATTTGAAAATACCTGTCCCAAATTACACCATCTTGCAGAGTATAGCAAGCTGATGGTGCTGTCCTCTGTGCAATTGCTGAGACTTGGGCTGACACTTTGTGCCTCTGCGCTCTGGCTCCCTGAAACACGGTCACACGTTTGGCCAGCCCTGAGCACGTGAGCTCTCAACCTCTGCTTCAGCTGGAGAATGAAAATGATCCCAGTTTATATCAGTTGTGCTTGTGCACGGGGGAAAAACATCAGATTTCTCACGTGTAAAGTCTTCAATGTCTTCCGTCGCTGGGAGATGGAGAGATATGAGACATACTCTCAAATGGCCAGCAGGACAACCACAAAAGGAGATTAATTTTTAGAAGGGATGATTTGATACAGAACTGGTAGCAAAATCAACCTGAGCTCAGTAAGGCTAACAATCAAACCACCTTTTGTAGAATTACCTTCACGACAGCACATACAGACACGTGCATCACGTGCATGTTTATATGCTACTGCAAATACAGACAGCGGTATTTAGGAAGCAGCTGGAGCAAGTCTTGTATTTTAAACTCTGGTGCTTGTTTTCAAGTATCAGATCTCCCCCTGCACCCTTTATTTCAGCTCCTTTATTAGCCAAGTGGCAGCTGTGTCTAGGTTAGATCTGTTCCTTTCAGTGCAGGGCAAACCCTGGCTACTACACAACAGGAACACAAGGATGGGTGACAGTGTCACAGCTGTGCAAGGCGGTCCACATCTCTTCAGATAAAATAATTACTTATAAACCCCATGGATTTTATCCTTAGCCAAGTCTCAACAGGCCATATGGAAACCCATTTTCCTATGGATTTCTCAAATCCTTCCAGCATGACAACAAAGGTGGTGTTTTGGTAGGGCTGTTGGTCAGGCCATTGTCACACTGCATAGAGGAACCCTTTAACACCTGGCAATGACCAACCTACAGCGACTTCTACTGAAGTGCTAGACTTCACTGCTGTCAGATGGGAAACACTACGCTTGCACAACCTAGACAACAAGACAGACTATACCATCTAACCTTGGACTTCACCCAGACTTTTGACTTCAGTGTTTTCCAGGGTCTCTTATCTTTAGAAAAAATATAAATAAAGACACTGCTATCTGAACACACTTGATCAATTTACACAAACATTAAAAAAAAAAACCCATATTTTGCTGCTTCCTCCCCATTCCTTTACTTCCTCATTACTACCAAGGTTGAGTCAAGCAGTCTAGTCACAAGGAAGTGACACCCACTACACACTCAAAATGACGCTAACTGAAACCCTGAACAAGATTTGACCCATAACAGTGTATGATTCACCCCAGAACTTCACTTAAGGTTCACTGGTGGTCATGTCTAGGCATGACAGGCCCTCAGGAGTGGTCCTGCATCTTCTAAAGTCATACAAACCTTCAGTGGTACTCGGAAGAAACCTTTGGAGACACTCCTGATCCATCCATATACAGAGAGCAATCAACACCTTGCCCACGTCTCAGAAGAACAGTATTTCATATTTCCTACGACTTTTCTAATCAAAAAAAGGCTAAATGACTAACAGTTTTTTTCCTTTCTAATTTAGTGTTCTATTATTAGTCTCCATGACAGCTTGCTTCAACTAATTCCATAGATTATGAGACACATGGCCAGGAAAGAAAAAAATTGTTTAATTCCAAGAAGTTCTAAACAATTTTTGCTATTAAATTATGCTGTTGCTCTCGTAGGGCCTTGGGGAGGGGAGGTAACAGAGAGAACAGGATTTTAAATATTTACCTTCTTTCTACAGAACATTGCTTGTTTTACATACTTCTATCCTAATCACAGTTAATTACTCTTTTCAGCAGCCTAAATGCTCATCTGTTCACTCAGTATCAGGTCCTGTCTTGCTGTACTGTTACTTGCAAAGTGACAGCAGCAACCCAAGGAAGAACATGGCATCTATTAGTTAACAACAGTGTAGGATGTACAATGAGACAAGGAAGTCTAGGGGTTCCACAGGAACCATGACACACACACTTCTGACACAGGCTTTCTGTGGGGTGGTCCTTTTGCCCTTCAGTTCCCTATCTATATATAGAAAGAAAGTAGCTATCACTTCCTTAACAAAGAAGGATGTCCAAGATGCTCTTGGCCAATAGGTTGATGGAACTGAAGTAAATCTTAAGCAGACAAATTTAGTAATATTTTCCATCTAATTCTTTGCAAACCTCAACTTTCTATCTGCTTTCTGGATGATCACAGAAGAGCTCAAGTTCTCTGTCAATTCATTGAACAACCCAATTTTCCCATAAACTACTGAGTTATTGGGACTGCTCTTTAAATTTCATTTTAGCCCTTCTAATTTCTAGCCTGCACATGACATGCAACAATTCTCAGTTCGCATGCCCAATTCTCTCAGTTTCAACTATTTCAGTCTACATTTAACAGTAAAGCAATGGATATGGGGGGTCACAGTGGCCACTTTCATTAATAATCACTTAGCAGGGGTCTGTAGCATGAATATTTTACCTAATAGCGTGTCTTCTGGATGGATGTCCACAGTGCTTGGGTTCATTGGTGCATTGATAGCATTTTTACCTTCTTCTTGGAGGTCACTCACTGAATAAAGGAAAACAAACAGAAAGAAAGACTGTAATAAATGCAAAGTTTGCAGATATTTAGGGGTTGGTTGAAGAAGGTATTCATAATAAGAGAAAACATCTGGTAGATCCATTTCAAAATGGGCCCACAGTTTATGGAATTAAGAACTGCAACCTCAGTGGAACATAAAATCAAAGCAACATCCTTCTTATTAAACTGAGCCACCACATGACTAGCTGAAGGTATTTTGCAAGAAACCAAATTCTGTGGGGAGAGCAACCTCAGAGTGCTTGTTTCTCCTGAAGGAAGGGGTGTGAGCTTTGTCTGTAGGATGGCACAGATCTAGAGCAGTCAGCAAACTCAAAAAACAAACTCCTTTTCTGATAGCACCACCACCACTCATACCACTTTTTCCAACTGCAGAACACCAGGAACTGCACTTACTATCAGCCCTATTAAAAGCCTCAGAGAATCCCAGGGAGATCTACCAAATAAAGATGGAAATATATTTAATTCTAGTGTCGCTGCTGGGTAAAAATAGATGTAACACAATCTGGAGAACACAAATCTGGGATCAGTGACTTCGGGCTCTTGTCCTAAACCTACAGCTCTCCTTTGGCAAAGCACCCTTCATCAATAAAATGGATATTAAAACACTTCCCTACATCCTGCCACATGGAAAAAACTGAACTTGAGGACAAGTATTGAATAGTTCTTCATCACCTTCACAGAGCTCAACAGCAAAAAAAGCACTAGCAATGCAGTAACACTTTTACACTCCCTGAGGCACACCTCCCCCTAAACTCAGATAACAATTATTCATTATAATCCAGGCTATTGAAATACATGCATTGGAAACAGGAGATACAAAGACACCGCAACAGCCCCATCTATTCAGTGACAGTTCTGTGTTAGCATGGGCTGAGATCATTTGTGGCAGCATCTGCGTCTGCTAGACAAACTTTCCTGGGGAAAAAAAAGGAGAAACACTTAACTAATAGTCACAGTACCCAACAAGCACTTCCTTCAAGGATAGCCACTATTCCCATTTGAGGAGAGGAGAGGAGAGGAGAGGAGAGGAGAGGAGAGGAGAGGAGAGGAGAGTTCTCGACCACAAACAGAATACAATGTCTGTAGGCTGAGATTTAACCTCCTGAATAAATGTTGTTTTTAAAGAAACACTCAATTAATTACCCCTTTTCTGCCCTCATTTTCTTGGAAAACTCTCAAAACAAAAACTGGGGAGCTAAGAGGCCACTTGCAACAGGCTAACTTAGCCAGCCCTGCTTGCAGTACACCCAGCTAGAGCTTTCTAACCCAAGCAGCTCCCTACATTGTGATACCAACAGGAATACAGCTGCCAAGAAGCCTAAGAGAAATCACATAGAAACTTGACATTACAAGCAAGATTTTTATAACCCGGCTAGGACTATAAATGCTCAAATTAAAACCAGCTCCTTTTGGAAGTACCAGCCTTGTTTCTAGACATAACTCCCTGCTCACTACTCTCAGCATTGCTGCCATTCTGGGAATGCCAAGCGTTCAAGAAGGTCAGGGGTTTGCTGTTCCTAATGCTCTGCCAATGCAGAAGATAACTGCTAAGTTCCTCAGGGCAGTGAATACACGGTACTGTCTTCAGTATATGCTTTATAAACAAAATGTTGCCTATGTTTCAAGCCAGAATACTTTTAAATGCAGCTAAACCACTTTTATTCCCAAAAGTTCAAATAAGAGGATACATTTAGTACTGTTTGTTCGGGGTATTTTAATATATATATAAATTATCTCTGCTGTTCCTAAGAAAAATACCTAGTTTCTGAGCAATTTACTAAATGGAAAGAAGGCAACGGTATGAATTTGTGTATTAAGCCCTCCATACCTTGATGGAATGAAGAGCCACATAGAACCCTTACAATTGCCTTCAGATGGGATCTGGGCCAGATCCCACAGGACTGAAACATCCTCTCCTATGGCTACGAGCAAAGCACGGCTGTGGCAGCACAAAGCCTCCCAATGCCTGCTGTCCTGGGAGAGCCCTTCTTACAGGGAGCCCATACACCACACTCTAGGCAGACAGCTTAAGAACTGATTCTTGCTAGAAATGTAATGTTTCCTACCTCCTTTTTTGCGCCTCTTACAGAGGAGTCCTGCCATCCCGGCCCCAGCAGCACAAACAGGTCGCAGAGGAAGTGCATGGGCTGAAGGAGGGGCAGCAACTGGATAAGGGGCTGCCAGACCTATGTTAATTCAGGCACGGTGACACAAGAGGAGGTACAAAGATAGCCTCCCAGCTGCTAGAGGCAGGGGACTGGATGACAGAAGGGAGGACACATCACTTGGCCATGGACCCCCTGCCAGGAATCACTCCCTATCCCTGCTGCTTCTGTAGATAGCCAAGCATCTCCCTTGGCCTGCTGCTGGCTGCCTAGGAGCAGGCACCTCAAAGATGGCATCTTCTCTGCAAGGAGGTCCGCAAGAAAGTCATCTCCATCCTCCAGCCAAAGCACAGCCGGGTTCCCCATTGCGATGGCTTGCCCCAGGAACGCTCAGGTTCACAGCGCAGTAGCCAGAACACAGAGAAGCAACTGTGCTCAGGAACATAAAATTTGCCAGGGTATTCCCAACACCTGCTGCACTCCAGAACCCTTCCACGCTGTGCTTCAATAAATGCTGAGGACTTTTTCCCTGCTCACTGCCCCACGTAGTCACTTATCACTGCTGAGCAAAGAAACAGAAGTGGGAAAAGGAAACCAAGTCACAATGCTGGGAAAAAAAAACAGAGAACCCACAACCAAGCAAGCCTAGAGACAGCTACAATAATAGTCAGGATGGAGCAACAGGTACATTTCTCAGAAGAACTTGATAGGTGTTTTTATGCAAATTTATGACAAAGAATGGCTTTCAGCTCATGCATTCACAAACATAAAGGCACTGTAAAAGATGATGGATATTAATCTGTTATTGGCTAACACCAACCTCGTCAACTTTGTATCAGCAACAGTGGCTTTGCTCTAAGATTTATACCAGATCCTCACATCAAATGAGCCATCCGTGTGAGAGGGCACTTTACACAGTCACAGAATAATCATGGTTGGAAAGGACCTCCTAGATTACCGAGTCCAACCATACCTACGAGAACAAAAAACACCCAAATACCAAACATCAGAAAAAAAATTTAAAAAAATAAAACAACAACAAACACAAACAAAACCAAAAACCAAACACACACACACAAACCACAAGCCCCCTGCATGCCTGTCCCTAGAGCATGTTGTGAAGCAACATGACAACAATTTCTTAAACACCTCCAGGGATGGTGACTCAGCCATCTCCCTGGGCAGGCTGTTCCAGTTCCTCACCACTCTCTCTGTAAAGAATTTCTTCCTAATACCTAATCTAAACCTCCTCTGCTGCAACTTCAGACCATTTCCCCTGGTTCTGTAATTAGTAACCAAGGAGAAGAGGCCAACACCCACCTCTCTACAACCTCCTTTCAGGTAGTTGTAACGGGCAATGAGGTCCCCCCTCAGCCTTCTCTTCTCCAAACTAAACATGCCCAGCTCCCTCTGCCTCTTCTCATATGACTTGTTCTCTAAGCCCCTCACAAGCTTGGTAGCTCTTCTCTCCACCACGTTTTAGTGGTGGAGTAGAGCTATGCTTGCACAACAGGTTATTAGTCACAGTATGTCCCACATGCTCCTTGCCTGTTCTCCATCTCCTCATTCACAGGTCCCCTTCTTTTCCCCTTCTCTTCCCCACAGGAAACATCTTCCCTTGTTGTGTTGGCCTAGTTCTTTGCTTTCTAAATGAGATCTGTGCAGAACACCCTTCTCTAAAGCCTTATAATTTCATTTCATAGATCAGCCAGAGGAAACTTGCAGTAGGGGAAGACAGAAAAGGGCAGGAAATTGAGTATAGGCTGGAGTAGCATCACTTAGTCCAGGACGGTCCCCAGCAAAACCTTTCCTGTATATATGTTGCCCCAGGCCAGTTTGTTTGCTCCTGTTGGCGTGCCATGCCATGCCAGGGCAGAGGTCTCCCTCAGACATGCCAGAAGAACACTTATGAGCAGCATCCAGGGAATGCCTTCTTGCCCACAAAAAGATTTTGCCCCCACCTTGACCCTCAACAGACTCTGCTAAGTGGTTACAGCCTTACTGTTAAACTTGCTGACGGTCTAAATGACTCAGCTGTGAATTTACACAGGACAAGTCAGGTGTAACTACAGGCACAAAAAGATGGTGCCTTGGAAAGGTATCTGGCAGAATTATCTGTGATTTCTCCCACATGTCTAGTACAGCCTCTCTGGCTGCAGATCTCCTCTGTGAGCAGATTCTCAATTAACAGGCAGCACCAGTCCTCTGAACCGCTTTGGCCAGGACTAGCGAAACCCAAATGTAACAAGATTCTATGATTCTAAGGGATGGGCAAGTGGCCAAGGCAGCCAGCAAAACCCTGAGTATTTCCTTAAACCAGAAATTTAAATTCACAAGCAAAAGGTCACTTCTCTACTGGTCCCCAGGAAAGCAGCAAGGGTTCCTGGCAGCCTGCCGATGTTTTAACGGTCTCCTGGCAGTGTCAGCAGTCAACATGATTTAGTCACACTGGAGGCTGGGCTGGCCTTTCAAACAAATTAAGATAATGAACGGATTGCTTGCACACATGCTATACAGCACTACATCTGTAAGCCAGACAAGCTGCCCTGGTGCAGGGGATTACACACAAACTGCAGAGAACAGGAGCAATTGGCTACAGAAAGCTGGAAGAGCCACCAGAGCTGTCAAGGATTCCTCAGTCAGGAAATAGCCTTTAAAGTCATCAAGAGCTCTATAAAAAGATGTCCCCACTTTCTCCTTTTTGTAAGAAAGAGCAAGCTGATGTCAACCATTTGATCCTTTCTACCTTCATTCTTACCAGTTTCAGCGTAATTTTAAAACATACCCACAACAGCACAGTTCACCTCTGAAGTCTTTACCATTCACTGTCTTGTTATTAAAAAATTGACCACAAGCCTTTGCCTATTGCGAAAACAGATGGTAAATGCACTTAATTTTAGCTCTAGTTATTTCTGACCGCAAGGATGAATCCCACCCCAAAAAAAGCAGCAGCTGTCGTGACACTAACCACGCGATTCTGGATACGATGCTCTCCTTTGCATTCAACCAGTGCTGAGCTGGCTCTCCAGCACTGCCTGACCACAGCTTTTACATGATGTACTTTCATCTCATGATTAAACCCTAACTTTGGAAGCTATTAGACTGCTTTGTTACCCTTGGCTCCGTTACAGATGATATGTTCAAGTAACTTGTCATCCTCCCCGGCTGGAGCAGCACACAGATGGGAAACGTGCAGTGACCATGGAACTCAAACTGCACAGGAAGCTCTCTCTCTTCCTGCCCCCAGTGTCTTAACGCTTCCCAAGTTTCCTTGCTCTTCACAGAGACAAAACCGTGACCAGCTGCACTTTTTCAGACAAGTGACTCACCTGCCAGCAACTCAAATCCTAAGCGTTTAGATAATTGTAGAATAAAAAAAGCCAAACAAAACCCAAGAAAGTCCATGCTCAAGACCGCTTCTACCCCATTCAGGTGAGTAACATGACTTCTGTTCACTCGCATCTCAGGTGAGATGTGGCCACAGGACAAATCCCCCTGACAAAGCATCCCACCTTTGCATAAATGATCCAATACCTGCTGGAGCTCCCACTTCTCACAGGAGGTGTAGGACCAGAAGGCAACAGGTCCCTGGTGGGTAAAGACTCTGCAGTTTCTGTATCTTAACCTACCCCTCCGTTTGTCTATCACAGACCAGTACGCAGCCATGCACATGCAGATTTTCCACATGACATCTAAAACCCTTTCCCAAAAAGTTGTCTTCAAAACTGTAAGCCTTCTAGGAACGTTAAAAAAAAAATAATTAAAAAAAAAAAAAAGATGTTTTCCAAAAATTGCCATTTTCCAAGAAAAACTGCTGGACTGGAAGATTTCAAAACCAGCCCCAAACATAATGCATGCCTATACAATGAGGCTGTCTCTTCCAGAGACAAACCACACACAACTCACCCGTCTGCTACTGCATTACTAATTGCTTAACATTTACAAAAGGCTCCGAGATCTTTTGACAGAGTCTGCGGGAGAAAAACAAAGCCTCCATTAATTATAACAGAGAATTAATAACCCCAGGCAGATCAAAGACAGCGACTTGATCAAAACCACAGAAAGGTACTGTATCAAGGAACTGCATTCAAAGGACTGTGGTAATAAAAGGAAATTATTTCTGTGCCTCAGTAGGCAGACAAGGGATTCACAATGGCCGGGGTCTGTCACTTAAAGAATTGCAGAAACCTAAAAAAAGAGAAAAGTAAACCTAAAGGTAGCTTTTAGGAACGGGCTATAATAATGCTTTTGGTTTAGCTGCAAAGAGCAGGCCATGCTTGCTTACATGGATAACACACAGTGGAGTGCTCTCTTCTGCGACTGCCAGAATAAAGAATTCCCCCTTTTTTTGCCAGGGATAAAATACGTATCTAGCATAGCAGCAGCATATTCCATACTTGAGCCAGCTGGAAACATTTATGAGAAGCCGTGGCTTTGTTTTATTTGTGAGGGTGAAATACTGGTTTCAGATTTTTGTCCATGAAAATTCTTTCTTTCTATAGAATCGTTTGGGGGGCAGGGGGAAGCGAAGAAAAGAATTTGCATTTTTTGGTGGGTGACACCTGTCTTGAGCAAGAAAATATTCTGACAGCTATAGATGTCCTGGCCAAGGTGATAAAAGCCAAGATCAGCCCACAGTACCAATGCAGAGCTATTGTACTTCCAGCAGTCGTACTAATCCCATTTAAGCGACCAAAAGGACAGGTATCCAGGCTGTCAGCAAAGGGGCACTCCAGACTTTGCCTCCATCCCTCTTTGCCACTCACCCCACGCCTTTTGCTGGCACTCGTGGTTACAGAAGCCACATTATGGCACCGAGCAGGGACACACTGTGCCTGAAAACTAACCAGATAAGAAAGGAAAATATTTAAAGCTCATTTTCACAATGTAGACACACAAACACTAATATTGTCAAAAAAAACCCAAACAAACAACCAAACAAAACCCCAACCAGCAGAAATAACAACAAATACTTAATATAGAGTATTACTAAAGTCACACCTGCAATGGTGAGGTTTTCAAGTACAGAAAAAGCCACCCAGTAGGCTACTGAGCAGACACATTGACCTACTCAGCTCTGCTTCAATCTCCCTGCACTGCCCTTCGAGCAGCAATCCCACAGCTTTGAAAATGGCACGGGTTTTTAATCACCTTTCCTCATGCCTGAGAGGTGTATTTTTAAGCAGCTCCCAGCAAAAGGTTCTGGCATTTTGTCATTCCTGCCCAAAACAGAGCAACACTCCCCTTCATGGAGATGAGCAAGGAGAGGTCAACTATACAGCTTCTACACGCCAGGACATGAACTGGGCATGCCTTTGGCACATACCTTGTCCTGAACTCATAAACAGATGGCTTCAGTCCTGGAGCTTTTTGACAAAGAAAAGCTAGGCTGCTGTCTCAAACATCACAGGGAATGACTACGGCTTGAGAAGACCCTAAAAGCAACTAGGGAAAGCTACAGTTCTCCCTCTGCATGTACAAGCTCTACCTGAAAACAGGGAAAATATACTTTCTCAGACTTCCCCAGTTACAATTCCATCACAACATACAAAAGTTCATTTATTTCTATGAAGCAATGGTGAAAAATTATGTAGTCCCAAGTGTACCACATGACCACCAGGAAAACTTCCACCTGAAAGAAGGATGTGGAGTCAAATCCACCTGATGAGAACAGAGGGAAAGGAAAGGTCTGGTAAGAAGAGGAAAGGACCAAAGGAGACTTCTAGCCTATATCCTCCCCAGGAGAAAACTTGCAAGGTATTTTAAATTTCCTGCCATCCACTGTCCATGAAATACTGTATTCTACTATATAGTGCATAGTATGCTCCAAAGCTTCTGGATACTCCTACAACGAAAGCTGATGGGCACCAGCAGATAAGGAACAGCTCACAGTCTAGGAACTCAGTCTGAGATTCCCAACAAAGCAGGTTGATTTCCAGAAGGTGCCAAGCAGCAACAAGACTCCTGTAATCAAAAGCAACTCCAGAAACCAGAATCAACGTGAGGAAACAGCACTTCATCTTAATGCCTCCTACAAGCTCTATCTCTAACCCCACGTACACAAACAACAGTGCAAACTTTACCAAGCAGAACATTCGGCATCGAAAAAAGTCAGTACTGCAGATCATGGTAAGACGTTTTACAACTAAGCTGGGTTTCCATCCCTCCACCAGTTTCTCTCCTCCTCCTCCTCCTCCTCATGGTTTGACACTTCATACTGTAGATGCCTGAATGAAACCCCTTTAGTTAACTGCCCGTTCAGTTTTACTTGCTTCAGCTTACTGCTTTCCCCATATCCTTGACCTCCCTTACAAAAAGCATGAAAAGTTTCTGGAGCCACCACCAAAAGCAGTCTACTGTGCAAATATAAAACCTTTGGTGTTGCTTGTTCTTCTGAACACGTCAAGAGAAGGACAGAGTAACAGACTCACTTCTGAAGGCAGCAATGGCAGGTGAGCACAAGAAGTAACAGAAAGGCACTGTCTTCTCCAGCTGATAGTACGGAGCTCAACAAACCTCACACAACTAGAAAGGAGGCTACAGCTATGACTTGCAATTCAAAAAAAGCAACTTTTTTGCTTGTGCAACATGATTCCACAGGAAGAGTAAGTTGAGATAAATGATCCTGCAACCACAACAAGTCCACATGCCTAATCGCTGCCATTGCCCAAATGTCACCCAGAAAGAGAAGGAAAACCCAGAAAAACACCCAAACGCAGCAACTCTATTTCCAACACACATGCTGAGGGTTTGTGAGTATATACTAGTTTTCAGTTCAACAGAACTAACTTAAACACCCATCACACAGTTTTCAAGAGTACCATCTACTGAGGTTGCTCATGCCCAGCTCTACCTTTCCTGTGTCCTACCTGTATCTAGGGTAGTTAAACAGTGTATTGAAAATGAACTGAAGTGTCTCACTATAGAAGCAGGCACTGCAAATTACACAGATGTTTTCTCAATGGTTTCCCGACAAGTCGTATGTGGAAAATTATTGCTTTGAGCACCAGAGGAGCCTGCCAAGACAAGCACTTCAATGATAAGCACTACAGACCTCACAGAGAAAAAAAAAAAAAAGTCTGGAACTCAGAGCTCACAGTCAGATAAAAGTCAGTCCATGAGGGGAGAGTGCAGAGAAGATAGCAGCTGCCATAAAAGCATTCAGATGTAATTCTGCTAGGTTTAAGTAAGAAATATACACCACCATCTCCTAACAGAGCTGCTGCAGACCATGCACAAAGAGGGGCCATGCACATGGCCTCCAAATGCCATTCCAGTCCAGTCTCCAAAACACAGCCCTCGAGGGACAACAAAATGCAATCATGTAACAGCATCCATCAACACAAGTCCAAAGGACAACAAAATGTTCACATTTCACCAGGTATCAAAAAGACCGTCAGCTGTTATTGTTTGTTTACTTAGCACACCAAAGTTTTACACCATTTGCAGTTTAGCTTTCTGTGGTCTCTTTTAAAGCCCTTGCACTGAGCATACCAGGTGGTGTTTCTACACATCTTAAAGACTTTCAAGCTCAGCTACTGGCCAGTCCCAAACCAGCTTTCTATCTACACAGCATCTACAAGGCAGCCTCGCTAAAGAAGCAGCAAGAGCAGCAGCCCAGTGGAATCTGTGCTTTCTTCCTCACTAAAAGGTTACACAGGCAAAAAAGACAGAAAAAAATAAATTGTAGTCTTACTGATGAGAAGCAGTTCCACTGGACACCCTTATATTCATATGCTCATAAAGTAATAATCCACAGACTTCACGCCATTTATGAAATGTCCTCACTCCAGCCTTTTAGGAGGGCTGAAGCTGTCACAGAGACACATAAGGTCATTGGATAACTCAGGGTGGAAGGGATCTCGGGAGGTGTTTTAATGACCGTCCTCCTCAAAGCAGGGTCAGCTCCAAGATCAGACCCAATTGCTCTGGGCTTTAATGTGTCACGTCTTAAAACCTCCAAGAATGGAAGCTGTGCAATCTCTCTAGGTATCCTGTCCCACTGCTTCATAGTCCCCAGCATGAAAAAGTTTCTCCCTTCGTCCAGACTAAATCTCATTCATTTCAGGTTATACCTGCTGTCTCCTCTTCTGTGCACAACAGTGAAGTACTTGACTCCATCTCAATAATCCCTTCCTAGGGATCAGCAGACTGCTTCTTCAAGATCTCTTCAACAGCTCAACAAGCTCAGTCTCAAGAGAGGTGGCCTGCTGCTGAAGGGGTTCCAGTTTAGCCATGTCTTTCCTGCATTGAGGAGCCCAAAACTGGACACAGTGTACCAGCTAGTATCCAAGGGGTGCTGAGTAGAGGAGGATAATCACTTTGCTCAATCTACTGGCTGTGGTTCTGTTAATACATTGCTGGTCTTCTCCACAGCAGTGGCACACTGCTGGCCCATGGTCAGTTTGCTGCCCACCAGGGCACCGAGGGCCTTTCCAGCAGAGCTGCCCCCAGGCAGGCAGTTTGCAGCCTGTATCATTGCAGGGGCTCTTCTTTCCCAAGTGCTGGACTTCTCACTTTGTCTTGCTGGATTTCAGAAGGTTCATGCCAGCCCATTTCTCCTGACTGTCTATGTCTCCCTGAATGGCAGCCCTGCCCTCAGGTCTTTCAGCTGGTCACCTAGTTGGGTGTCATCTGCAAACTGTAGGAATGATCTGGCCAGCTATGCTGCAACACACCTGATTACTCTGCCTCCCCGGAACAACAGAGCCCACCTCCTGTGCATTCAGTACAGAAGTAGAATTCCCCAGCTCAGAGAGTTTCAAAGAAACTGTGTTTGCATTCTTAGAGAAACCCCTCACAAACCACTGGATCAACAGCACATTTGTTTAGCAAATGAAGGAACCAAGTGAGGATGATGCCTTCTACCAAGATTCTGGGTGGTATGGCATCTGCACGTAGTGCCATTCATGGGAAGAAAAGTCACTCACTAAAAATTACAGTTTGTTTTACCAGTTTGTCCACAGAAAAGAAAATCCACACGTTTCCCATTGGTTAAAGGCTGACTGAGAAAGGCTTTTTACTAGCTTGGCAAATATTGGTACTTGTGATCTGTCTGTTAACCTGTAAATGACAGGAATGAAGGGATCAGAAATATACTGTTGGAAAGACAGTATAACACAAATAAATGTCAGAATCATGGCTTAGTCATGCATAGCTCCCTATCCTTCCTATTGCTCTTACTACTGATGTCAGCAGAGAAGCAAGCCACCATGGTTTAGGGTTTTTTTAAACTAAATGATGCAAAGCTAAATGATACTGAGGATCCAAGATCATGATTTAAACTATGACCCCCACACACACATTGTGTTAATACAGTTACAGCTGCAGTGGTGCAGCAAAAGTGGGAATTTTCAAGACATCAGTCTAATTAAGAACATCATAAGTGGTCAAGAGGGAAACTGTTAGTCTGAATCTGTGTGACCAGTCACTGGAAAAATTCACAAGCACCCAGTTATCCCGGGCACATCATGGAAACAAATCTAAACCTCTCTCCTACAACCATACAGCAGAGAGTGGATACTGAGGCCAGTCCCTCCTCCCTTCCCATTACCATCGGTCCCTCTCCCTGATGAGGGGCCCCGAAAAAAACAGCTCCACAGAATCAGAGAAGTGTTGCTTGGAAGGATATGCCAAGGTCTGCCTTGAAGCTGAGCTACTGCCACATGAAATGAGGTCAGTCATGACTGCTTCTGCCCTTTTCCATGCAGAAAAAAAACTCTGTTGGTTTGTGTGGCAGACAGCATCAGATCTGCTATACAGGTAGCACAACTGGCACAGCAGGACCTTTGGGAGCATGACATCCTGCACACAATTAAAATTCAGTTTCCTAGTGATAGGGCTCCATTACACACACTTATTTAATTACCCAATTAGAGAGTCAAGATCCCTGTCAAACCAAATTCAGTACAGATCCAAAACATATCTATAGCATTAGCATGCTTGCAGCCTGCCTCATTTTCCAGTGGAACCAATTCACTGCAACAATACCGAGAGCCATACACAGGGAAGAAGGCAACCAGCAGTCCCCAGGGACATTTTAATAACCCTGTTCCTAACAAGGAGCATTAAGCAGAATATGCAAGCCTGGGTGCCCTGATACTTTCTCCTGTTCCACCATTTCTGAAGAAAATCCTGTCCATTTTGCAAAGCCTCTAAATGCATCTGCTGGACTAGGCAAAGCAGAGAGCGAAACAGAACTGTTCCATTTTCAAACAACAGAAGTGCCTGCATCTGTTTAATAACTGACATGCATACATCTGTCAAACAGACCCAATGGAATGACACTTTCCGAGGATTACACATTTTTCTATTTTAAGACAGCAAAAAAGACGCTGTGCTTCTATACAGACAACAGAATAGCTCTCCTCCTTATCCAGCTCTCACAGTCTCCTTCCTTACTCCAAAGAAATTGCAGATGCAACCATCTCAGCTCACAAAAAATTATCAGTAAGGCCATATGGCAGCTATAATGGAAAATACACTTTCTTTTTGCAGCGGATTTCATTATGGTTCAACCACACAATGAAAGAACTACTAAAGAAGGAACCTGAATTCCAGGAGCCAGAACAGCTTGCTTATTTTATAACCAAAATGCAACATACATTGAAAAGAGATTTTATGAGAGTTTAGATCCTGTTGCTCACCACTAGCAAAGCCAAAACCAGAATCCCATCCCACGGCCTCCTTCCCTCTCAGCCTAAGGGCTCTGGAGAGGGGTCTGCACCCGGTGTAAAGAATACAGGATTTATAATTAGAAGCTTCATTGTGCAGATAAATGTTCCTCCACAAGGAAGTGACAGTGATTTAAGGGCCAAAAGAGTACGGAGCCTCTACTCTTGGCCAATAAAAGCTGCCAGGTGTACATGTTCTCTGCACATCTGGTTTTCAGAGCAAGACTTAAGCAGATTCAAATTACAAAACCCCAAAACCATGTATGTCAGCCATAAGACCTTTCCAGATATACAAGGCATACACAACGTAAGTCATGAATGTTGGGCTGGAGCTTTCTACTTGGACAAAAGAAGAGTACAAATTAGGAAATCCACACCTGAGCAGAATGTGCTTCACCCTGGAGAGATCACCTGACCACTGACGAAACCGTGCAACAGAAAGGTTCCTGTTCCCACTTCCCCTCCATGGTCAGCCTACCCCCAAAGACAAATGGAGGTCACTGTCACCCTCACAAGAACTGCTGCTGGTTTAGATCCCCCCGATGCAGCCTCTCCTGCGACGGTGGGGTGATGTGCCAAGCACCACCACCAAGCAGCCTCTGTTCTGCAGAAGTTGCAGGAACCGGCACTTCTCCTGATAGCAGCCTGGAGGAGCCTCCTGAAAAGCAGGGCTCTCCCACTGCTAACCTGCCCCTCCTTCCCTTCCACTTCCCTCTTCCTCACCACAACACAGGCCACACGTCCCTCCGCCACCCAGCCCTCAGCCCAGGGTGACAAGGGCTGATGTAGGCTATGACAACAAGCAGAGGCAGGTACACTGCAGCCAGCCAGCAAGGGCCAGCCCACATATGCCATACAGACCCCAGGGAAAATCCTCCGTTGGGTGTTAAACAACTCTGACCTGCTGCATCAGTTGATTTTGCTGTGCTCCGAGGTAAAAAACTAAGCTTCATCAGTGACAATGAGCAAATGTAACATATTTCTATTCAGAAGAGCTGTGCAGAGTAAGGCATGTGAGCATCACAAAACCTGACCAGAACAAAGCCCATGCCATCAGTCACATCCAGACACTAGCAGAGGTCAGGTCTTTCTCTAGAGCCCCCTGGTTGACTTTCAGTCAGCTGGCTTCTGCCACCAAGTACCCAGGTCCCGTTAGTTCAAAGAACCTGGAGATTTTCTGAAGTCATGATTGTTAAAATGAGCAGAGGCCAACACAAGGAGAAGCCTTTGGGAAATAAAGCTTCCCTTCCCTCTTTCTTTTTGTCCTCCAGGTCTCCTAAAACAACTGTGACGAGTTTGAGGGCCAGCCCTGAGCCTGCTTGCTGCAGTGAAGACCTTGCCCTGCTGGCATAACAACATGGACAGACTGAAACACTGATAAGGGAACAAGACTCCAGGGTTAAGAAAGCACACACAGAGCCTCCTGTATTACCATCAGCAGCAGGGGTGTCAAGGATCACAAACAGATGATGCTGTAGTTGAGGCAGAAAACTCCTCCTCCTTATGACAGATGTCAAGAGTCTCTGTACAGTTGTATGTCCCTCTCAAGACATCACGTCTCAGGAATACTGACACAAACAACCTCTCAGGCGCATGTTTCCATGCAAAGATTTCTAGTGGTGCCCAAGAGATTTGTACAGTCGACTCTCTTTGAAAACTAACAGCAGTTTGGCCTCCAAATCCCTTAGGAGTAGCTCTGAAGCACCAGCTACACTGGCACTTCCACAGTTACAGACTTGAATCTCCTCGGCTATGTCCACGACACTTGTATCGCTTAAAGTACATGCCCTACATTTCCTTCCCAGTTGAAGGGCACAGCTCTAACTGCTGAAATACTAATTCCTGCAGCTAGCAGACTCTGCCTCACGCTGGTCTTGCCATTGACCACGTAACCCTGGATCCCTTAGCAACAAGTTGTTCTGACACGCTTTGCACAATGGAAAGAGCTCTCCAGCTAATCTCCCAAATCTCCTAACATCAAAGTAGGATCCAAAGCTCAAAGCAGTGCATTGGAAAACTCCACCAGCTTCATCTGCTTTCAGATCAGCTGGCCTGTGGCAGTTCTTGAAATCCATTCAGCACCGTTACGCATAACTATACCAGATCTTCTGGACTCCTGTATTGCCAACATGCAAACCAGTAGGATGCATTTATATTAATAAAGAAATCTAAATAGCACAAGTCCTAAAAACACAAGCACTTAAGTCAATATGATTAATGCCTTTCTGACAGCACATTGCAGACCACAGCCTGATGTCCCTGCACAGATCCACTGTCGGGACCAAGAATCCTCCCTTCACACCAGCCAGCAGAGAGCATCTGCACAGACTCTGTGGGAAGTCCTGCCTCTGCAGATCCTCCCATTCATATCAGCTCCACGTGAAGCCCTCCATCCATGAAAATCTCACAGGGCTCACTCACATGCTCCTCAAAGCATAAATGGCAAGATGCCAGCTTCTAGAAGTCTCTTCCTAGATGTCACCATTAATAAATCCTTTAGCAGAAATGGCAACAGGTATCACTGAACAATTGTTTTTAAGTAAGGATAGACTTTAAGGAGAAAAGAAGTGTCTTTCCAAATCCCTGCATTAGCATTTTAAAGAAATTCAAAATCGAGTTTTGATACAACGTAACAGTGCTCCTACAATGAATCTTACTGTGATGACTTTTATTCTTAAATAAAAGGAAATTTCTTCAATCCACTACTAAAGATCAACAGAACTACTTCACAGGTCTTGCTACATCATGTCTGGAAGAAAACTTCCAGCTGTAATTCAAACCTCAATTGTCTCACCAAGAGACTGTGCCTAAAGCTGCACCGAGCAAACCAACGCAAACCATCCTCGCCTAGATGCACCCACAGTACAAAAATACAGGGTTTATCACACTATTAAAGGATGATCCCTGTGCACGTAAAGTTCATTTCAGTGGAGACATTGACACGATCTATATCCACAGTATCTTTGCCAAAAGAAGAATCCAGGGTCAGAATCCAAACTGACACTGCTCCAGTGAGACTGAAACCAGATGTGGTCAGAGGTAGGCCTGATCCATCCATACAGGAGAAACTCATCAGTTAAGCTACACAGGCTCCAACTGGAAGCTTAGGCTTGTCTCTGTTTAAATTAGTAGCAGAAGGGATAATAAATTGAACCTGAATTTGCATTACGTCTGCACAGTGTTTCTATGGATATATATGCACATCTGGAATGGTATGTAGCTTCAATATAATTATATGCAAATTCACCTCTTAAAAAGCAAGTAATTGTGCTTAACTAGCACTCATCTCATCTTCTGTTTGGATACTTCAACAGCAGTAGCCCATTACAATGTACAAGCATGCTTCAAAGCCCAGCCAAGTATCCTCTCAGACTGCAGTAAAGGTGCTTGTGTGAACCAGGACCACAGAATTAGACTCTACATACTTTGTATTTATCTCTCCATCTGACCTAAGAATTCGCTACCACAAACTACGAGCATGGAAAGTAAGTTAAGATGGGGGTGAGCTCCAACACCAGTCTATTGAAAGGAAGAGACTTAAAAAATACATGAGAGTATCAAGTCAGGAGACAGCAAGAAGCAACCCATTGAAGCTTATTTCAGATTGCACCCGGGGATCTGTGAGAGGCAGATTTTCTCACAAAGTTTCCTGTTGGGTGAGCAATCCCACAAGAGCAGCCAGCACCCTGCAGGTTACCTGGCACTTCACCACTAGTCAGAAATGCAGACATGCCTCAGGACAAAAGCTAGAGTGCAGGAACCACATCAGTGGCACACCTCCATCCTGAGCTTTCTAGGTACCAAATGATGCCAAAGTCCCAGTTCTTCCACATCAGAGAGGTTAGAGCAATTACTCCACCAGCACCAGTTCATAAAGCAGGACACACGGGCACAGATAGAATGAAACACAATCTGCAATGGCCAGGAATGGTTGTGACCAGGACAAATCCTTGGCATGAATAATACCACCAACATGAGTAACACCTGCAAGGT
>JANVCC010000066.1:1756772-1858829 GCA_025345505.1 Todiramphus chloris collaris | reverse complement strand
AGTCTGTTTACACAGAGACACCCCTGGAGATCACGTAACAGACAACAGTAAAAAGAGATTTAAACTATTTTCAGTCTACTGTATTCAAATGAAAGATGAGATCCATTTTCTAAGCAAGTCCAGTTCTACTGTTCCGTTGCGTTCAAGGGGATGCTTACCGACAAGATGGGCTTATGAATACAAAGGCAATGAAGTAGATCTGGTTTTAAATCACTTTTCCCTCCAGAGAGCAATTACCGGCACAAGCAGTCCCATGAATTTCAAGGGAATGACAAAGAAACTGCTTCCTCCAATTTAATTCTGGTGTTGAGCTTATTTCCCCATGTTCTTCCTTCCAGAAAGCCAAAGTGGATCGGGCAGCACTGACCAGTCCCACCTGAACAATTTGGAGATGAGTTTCAACATGTGTAGGGCTGTGAGAAACGAGCAGATTATGCAGCACCTTTGCCTTAGGATCACAGCACCAGAGACAACTCAGAAGATATAGTTTCTTTCCCTGTCTTGCCAGTTGAGCTTGAACAAATCATTTCCCTCCACTCCCTGAAAAACAGAGGCAACAACTGCCACCTTTCTGTGGCAGGAAAAAAAAACCCAACAAACCCTTGCCATCTAGTGAAATATGCATGTCCCAAGCTATTTACCAAACTGGTGTGCCTACAGGCAAACACAGCAGGAAGCTTTTCACAGCCACATCGTCCCACTGTTACTTCAACCTCCCTCAATATGCGTAAAACCTTCGTATTACTCAGCTGCTGCTGCAGTAATTCCACCCTCTGCAGCACTGTCTTATCTCTCCTTCTTTCTCTCCCTGCTATTGATCTCACCAGGCACAATCAATCACTCTTTTCTGGAGCAGTTTCCTCACCCCTATGCCCACCCTCCATTGTGTCCCTGGGAAACAACACTAAGCAATTAACTCTGTTGTATTTCTCTCACTGTCTCCTCCTTATAGGCTATAGATATATATATATACACACACACACAGACACACACACACACACAGATACAATAATAGAAGGTTTATTTAGCCAAACACCTGCTGCCCAGATCTTTCCTACAGTCTGTTATGAGGAAAAGAAAATAAAGCTTTGCAAGTAGGCTTGGAGCAAAGCTTGCCACAAACCCCCTCCTTTATTTCAGTACAAAGACGTCACTCTGACCGACAGGAAAGGGGAGATTAGATTTTTTTCTAAATTCATTTTACAGATGGAGATGAAACACAGCATTATCTGAAACAGTATCTTTCACAGGGTCGAAGAAGCTAAGGGGTCATCTCGCTTACAAAGTGTATCTTGCTGTGGGCCCTGCGAACACCCCGATAGTTTCCCTAAGTTATTTAAAGCAGATGTTGGAGCTCCTAAAAGAGGTGTGCTGAGTTTTCTAAGGAAGCGTGTTGCAACTGTAAGATTAAAATCACACATCTCCACACAGTCCTCTCCCCACAGACAGGCTGTCCCTCCCACATGCACTCTCCAGTAATGGTTGGATTGCTCTGCAGGTTTTCCTGCTGTGGCACTCCACCAAGGTCTTTCTGTACTCATTGGTGACCCATTTTGACACAATCTGCAGGCACTTAATAATCCTTAAGGCTGGTAGTTTTCTCTCAGGGGCATTTTTAGCCAAGCTACGGGTTAAAAATATTCCTGGGAAGGAAGAGGAAGGGAGGAGCCAAACAGACAGTGAGATCACCCACCCCATACTTCCATAGGAAACCAGGGTAAAAACGGCTTCCCCATGAACAGCGGTGGCTGCTGCTGCTTCTTTCCAGTTAGGGCTGCCTAATAAGTCCATTCAGAGATAAAAATTCTGAAACAGAAATCAAAGGTGCAATAGTGTAAGGCAGAGGCTTGAGGTAGAATTTCAAAGGCTTCCTCAAACAGTTAAGCAACCTATAGAATTTAACTTAAAACGCTGACAAATTTAAGCTGAGGTCTTAACCCTACTTCACCTACCAGCACCCACTTACAAAGCCCTGTGTCACGCCATACTGCTTACAGCAAGAGCAGCAGTAAAGTTGTTTACGTGCCACAGTAAATACTTTGCACGCTGCCACAGTGACCAGCACCAGCATCCCCAGGAACCTTATTTATCCTCCCGCCATAAAGCAAGAGTACGAGCTTACACCGGCCGCCTTGATAAGCCTAATGAACCCTCCTCTCCCAATATAGCCTCTCTAAAAATAGTTTCCAGACTGTTATAAAGTAGCTAGGCATTAAATAAATAAATAAATCATTAAATTTAGTTGCTTATAGGTTGGTAGCTACAACATTCCAGTTATTTATGACAAGGCATGATAAACAAAATAAAACTTGCGTAAGTAACGAAAGCTTTTTCGGTGTCATTTTAAGGATCTTTGAGCTGTGTGGCTCAGCCGTGCACAGACAGAAAGGATTACTATAACTGGATTACAGATCTCGCACAGACCAGGTTAAAGGTCGCCATACGAATACGGCTGAGGGGGAAACAGCAGGCCCGTACTTGCGCTACGACACAAAAGACAGGCAGCCAAAGCAAGAGGAATGTATACAGAGCCCCCCTGCTTGCTGGCTTTTCATGCTGTTAGAGAAAGAAGAGGCAAGAATGCTTTTTGGTTGCGGCAAACCAGCAGCCAGAATTTCCATTTGGGGAGAGCAGTTCGTGGAAAGGGCTGTATTAACGCCGAGAAGATCACTCTGACCTCTGCTGGTCCCCTCGGAGAAACCCAGAAGAAACCACCTGAAGGGAGAGAGGGAGAGAGGGAGGAAATCCAATGGAAATCCAATGCCAAGGGCAGAGCGGTTCCCACGCACACAGGAAAAGCTGACCACACAGCTCCTGTATGGTCTATGAACTCACACAAGAAACTCTAGCAAGATGAGCTTACAGTTTACTTCTGCTTCACGCTCACATACAAAGATTTCTAACCCTGAAATTTGCCCCTGTAGCTGCCCAGGTCCCACCACAAAGCCGTGGACCAGCCTCTCTCTCCCTGGTGCAGATGCTACCCCATAACCTCATCGCTGCTTAGCCCATGGACCGCCCCAGTTCACAGCAATGGTCTGGACATCCTGCATTTGAGAGCCACCCCACCAAGAAGATGCAATATGTAGGAGGGCAGTAAGCCGTTTCCCCTAACAAAGGTGCTCAGCCACCGGCAGCACCACAGTGTGTCACACCCAACGGGTGGCTCCATGAGCTTGCAGATGGTCTTTCCTCCCTTCCTAGTTTCAGGCTGGAAGGAACACCCAAACTAAAAGCTGCATCACACGTTTCAGTTTCCTCCCCATCACACTGGCAGAAGTGTGACTGTCATGCTTTTTATTACCGCAGCAGCGGCTCCCCGCTAAGGACCAAGCACAGTAACCAAAACGGGCCTTTCCATCGCCAAGGGGAGCTGGGGCCACAGAAGTATGCAAAATAATGGGCAAACTCAGCAAAACAAGTGGGTGGCCTCTGCTGAAAGTGGTTGTCTCCAACCATCGCCTAGCAATGTAAAAATCTCTCATTTAAGAAGGGACGCTGACAACTAATTTAAGCCTAGAAGGTACCTTCTAATGAAACATGCTCTTTCAGAGCCTGTGGTCGGTATCCCACACTGAATATCAGTTTCCTCCACTATCTTCCTTGAGAAGAAAATAAGATCATCAAGAAGGCACAAGCACTTATGGTGCTCCTCAGCAGAACCACACTGGAGTCACTTGATTAAAAATAGATAATAAAGGAAATACCAGTAAACCACACCAAAACAGCCAGCAGAAGGAAAGGGAAGCTATTTCCCTGAGCCAGTTTTTGAGGCCAAATATTTTATTTTTAAATTTTAAAAAGCTGCCTTCTAAATGCTGCTGGCAATTAACAGACTCGGTATGAGTAAAATACGTGCTCGCTCAACAGCCAGCTGAAAAGAGACTGAAACAGAAATTACGTCCCTACCCTAAATCCAGACACGAAACAAAAACAAGGCCAATTTTAATCATCCAGAAAGTAAAAATTGCATTAAACCGTAAGGCAAGGACACACAGATTTCCTGCTAGCAGACAGCAGCAGTCTTAGAGTAACATGGGGGAAGAGTTTCACCACAGAAGCTGGCATTTTTTCAGTCTGGGAAGCAGAGGAGGACAGAGTACACCATCCTCAGAGGAGACAGCACTCAGGAGAAAGGTACACTTGATGTATACAGGTCTAGACTGTCTTTATCAAGTCTGGTGGCAAGACACTCTCTCCCTATCTACAAAGGAAGGAAAAAAAAAAAAAGGCCATGGTGCTTCAGAGTAAACAGTGCTATCGGCACGCAGCCTCTGGTGTAAGCAGACCGCTGCGAGAACGCCTCGCACATGTGCCTGTGCGAGAAGGCCGTGCCAGGGTGCAGCGCCCAGGCGGGTCTGGACAGGGACGGGAGCACAGCAGGAGCTAAGCCACCCTGACATGGGTGCCAGTCCACAGGGCATGGGTGCCAGTCCACAGGGCATGGGCAGAGGGAGCTGCTCCAGGCTTCGCACACGGATGAGGGAGGCATCAGCAATGGCACCAGCAGCGACAACCCAAATGAACACGCTCGGTATACCCCGGTGTAAGCGTGCCCAGACAAAATCCTGGCGCTCAAGGATTAGGTGGTTTTGCTGAAAATATTTGGTTAAGAAAAACCACTCTGGGCAAAGTATTCACACCAACATAAATACGCCTACGGATGTGGTGGGCCTAGAATGGCACACGCGTGGATTTCATCGTTCCCTCTCATGGCTTCCTCAACTTGGACAAGGAAAAATGAAGCCCACAGCCTCCCTGGTCACCAGAAGTTTGACCAGGTTCCGGGCTTCCCTTCGCAGCTGTGGTTAAGCTGATGTATGAAAAGGGAAGCCGGAGGCAGTGGTGAGAGCGGCCAAGCCCACAGCCGGCCCGGCCCGATGAATGGCCATCGCACACCGGTGCGTCGGGGAGCGGCACCCAACCTCCGTCCCGTGTCCGTCCCCCCCGGGCGCTGGGGGCCCCGTCGGGCGCAGGAAGCGCCCTCCTGCCGCCCCACAACCAGCCTGAGCCGGGCGAGGCTCCGCAGCCGCCTCGGGGGCAGAAAGCGGGCACACCGCCCGCCCCAGGCAGCGCTGCCCCCTCCGCGGGGACTGCCGAACAAAGGGGGTTCCTGCCCCGCAGCCCACCGCCCCTGCCCGCGGAGGCACGGCACGGCACGGCACGGCACGGGGGAGCTGCCGCAACTCCCGCCGGCCGGGTGCACTTTCCTTCCTCTCTCCCCACCTCCTCCACGCGGGAGAACTCACCCTCCTTGGCTTTCTTCTTCCTCGCCAGGGTCCCGCCTAGCTTGCCCAGGAACGACTCGTCTTTCTTCATCCTGTGAGGCCGCAGCGTCGGGGATCGGACGGGCGCGGCGGACATCGGCTTTGCCAGAGGGGGTCACCGGGGGAGAGTTGCCCGAGTCCTGCCCGATCTCTTCCCTGCCCCGCCCGGCTGCTGAAGCGGCCCGCGGAGCCGAACAAAGCCCGGGAGCTGTTGAATCACCCGGCCAGCCGCGAACCGAGCGGGGAGAACCGGCAGCGGGAGGCAGGGGGTGTGCGAGCCGGAGCCGGAGCCGCACGGGAGGGCAGGGGGCGGGCTGCGAGCCGCTGCCGCCGGCCACAGCGCCCTGCCACGGCCTGGAAGTCCGCGGGAGGCGGGGGCGGGCTTGCCACGCCGCGCAGACCCAGCCCCAGCCCCGCAGCCTCGGTGGCCCCCCGTGCCCGCCGGCGTGAGGGGCCGCGGGGCGATGGCCGCCCCGGGGGAGCTGCCCAAGGCCAACCCCGAGCCTGCGGGCAGCCAGCCGACCTCTGCGAAACGCCGAAGTTTTACCTGCGGAGAGCCCGCGGTTCGCTTTTCGGCCGAGAAAGGGGTCCGGGGACGGGCGGGCCCGCAGCCGTGTGCGTGCGGCGGAGGCCCCGCGCCCCACGGAGGCCCTTGTGCATCTGCCCCCCGGGTGGGCCAGACCCCGAGCGTGCGGAAAAAGTGGGTAAAAGACACAACAGAAAAAACAAAGCCCCATAGCCCCATCACAGGCAGACCGGAGAACAAAACTGAGGGCAAACTTGAAGCATCTGCCCTTTGTCAGGCTCTGCTTAGCCGTTTCTTGCTGGATACGTTTGGATTTGCCTCCTAATTTTGCACCCAAGCACCTCTTCTGACAGACCAGCCTGCCTTCTCCTGGTCCATTGCCTGTTAGGTTTGGCATCTCCCTTGTGATAAGGTTGGGAAGCGGCCCGTAGGCTCAGTATTGGCCAAGCTCACATGTACTGAGGACCACAAGCACCTCTGAGAGTGAAGCCACCACTTACCACGTCTCTGAGCACTGCTGCCACCGTAAGCATAGTGCCTGCACACAAAACCAGCCCAAACAACAAAGGTTTGGTCCCAGAGAGAGAATTTTATACTACTTAGTGTTTTACAGCATAAGGGCTTTGTGAAATGCATGTTAAAAACAGATCCTGAAGGGTTTATGGTGTTAGGCACGGATTCTGTGAAGTCTTACGCACATAAGTGGTCCCATAGACTTTAATGAGGCTATTGGGTACTGAAAGTCACCAATTTTTGGCTGTGCTTGTGCAAGCAGCTCCCTGGCAGCAGCCCTTACCTCAACAAAGAGCTGCACAGCAAATCAATGCAACTTGACAGAGGATCCGCACACACAGCTTGAAGGACAGATTTTCATGCTTGACCTGACACAGAAGTAACGCTACACAACACATCCAAGCATAAGATATCAGAGACAGTTTTTGGAGTGTGCAGTTTCACAAGAGATTTAACCCAAATCAATCCCCTCTGTCATGAAGACCTAGTTTTGTCCTTCACCTCCAGCTGCTTGTTGCTTTTCTACAGGCACTTAGGCAACTAATCTAAAAAAAAAACCAAAAAACAAAACCAAACCAAAACCAAAATCACCCTGCACAGATTTCCGGTGTGACCGAGCATAAAATCCCCGAAGGGCAGCAGAAGGGAAGTGGAGGGAACACGTAACTGGGGTTTGGAAGTCACTTTCGAATGGCAGCACCGACTTCTATGAACTGAAGATCATCATGTAATGGCAAGCTGATGCTACATGATGGAATGATGACTTACTTCAAGTAGACATGAATTCTTCGGGGATCCAACAATGTATTTGTACATTCAAGAGTGAACACTAACCTTTTTCTTTTTTTTAGATGATGCTTTCAGTGCAAGGTGCCAGACTTGACACATTTTAATCCAGCTTTGCAATTACAGACATTACCAAAGAACAAGAGGGGTTATTGCTGCCATCAGTGGCAGATCAGTGGTTCTGGGAACTGCAGATGCTTTCTAAGAATTACGCATTTCAGGAGCAGTGCAGCCCACCAGCTGAGGCACGGTAGAGAACTTCAATCAACAGCCTGTAACACACCCTGCGGACACGGGCCAAAGGGACCCACTGCAACCAGCAACTATCCCACCACTCCTCTTGAAAATACATTAACTAATCAAAATAGGGCAGGGCTGTCTTAAACTGCAAGAAAATAAAAGCTGCACAACATTTGGCATTTTCATTAAATGACATGGCAGCCATGGAGGATCCTTCAGAACACAAACACCAGGCAGGAGGATGTTTGAACTGGAACATGGCTTTTTGTCCAAAGAGAAGCACAGCACAGGATGCAGTTTGATTTTGCCTGCAAGTGTTTGCAAGAGACTGTTTTGCATTTGTGTCATGACTGCTGTTAGCAGAACATGGAGCAGTTTCTAAATATAGACATCACGCTAATTTACCTATGTTGTATTTTAAAATCTGTATATTTTTTGGTATAAAATCTGTAAATTTTGAGTAAAAATACTTTTCCCTGTTGAAAGCAATATGATAGGTATTGGTAATGAAAGATTCAAGAAAACAATTCTTGCTCACCTGTTTCTCTAACTGGTTTTCTTTCTGCATTTGAACCACAGGTTTGCCTTTCAGACTCTATTTCTGTTGTGAGAATGGCAAATAGACAAATGCTGTTTCAAAGCACAGAACCGAGTGGTAATGATAAGTTCAGAGTAGGACCTGCAGCTACTTTTAATATCAGCTTTTAATGGATTAGATTCCACATTTATAATGTTCCTCTGCTCAAGCTAGCTACTGTTCCAGCACAGTGAGCTCAAAAGTCACCCACAGCACTGCTGTGCATCGCTGTCAAAAGCAACCAAGAACCAAGAGTGCTGCTTCTACATCTCAGAAGTCCTGCATTTCAGGGAACTTGGACTAGGAATTCCTCACGAGATTAATGAGCAGTATTTCCACATCCATATTGTCCTCCAGCCCCATACCACCATTACATTATTTGTTACAACATCATGCAAATATTTCACAAAACAATACCTACTGGGGATTTTAACATCATGCTCACTCTCACTGGCTATGCAAGCAGCATTAGCTGTTCCTAAAAGCCATGTTTCTCGTGGGCTGCTCCACCAGCCAGGCTGCTGAGTGGTGATCCTGTGCTCCTGAGCTTCTCCATTCAGGAGTCTTGGGAACACTAAGCTTAAAAACAGACTGTGACAAACAGAAATCTCCTGTGAAGCAGAATCTCCTGAAGCATCCTGCAATCAATGTTGCATGGAGCATAGAGAAGGGGTTCTATAAGGATGTGTCTGCACCAAGTGTTTAATGCCTAGCTGATCCAAGTTGCAGTGACCACACAGTTTTGTTCTGCATTGTCCCAACTCCACATTCCCATGTACCAAGCACTGGCTGACGTGCTCACCTCTTCCCTAACCAGATTTTTGTTAAGGGTTACTGCTCCACCAGGACATTCGTGTCTTGTTTTAGCACAGAAATATTTGCCTTAGCTCACTCTGCTTTTAAAGAGCCCTGAACTTAATGTTATGCTAACTTTTGAATGTATACTAAACCTGAAACATACAATGGAGCAGTTTGCTCTTCATTAGACACTCCACTGCCCCAGCTTGAGTCAAATAACCTCCTCCCTGCAAATACTTGATCTTTAAACTTTGCAGCAAGATAAGCTTGTCTTGTGTTTGCCCATAAAGGCAACGATGATGATTATTTTTTATTGATAGTACTTTTTTTGAAGAACAAATAATTCTATTTCCTGAAACAACAGTGTGTTGCTCAGAGAAAAGGTTTTTAGACTGTGAGAATTCACTGAGGCTGGGATCAATACCAGTTACAAATCTGCACCTCACTTAAATGATTTTGAGGTTTCAGGCTATACCTAACAAACATTTTATGTTGATTTCCTATGATCTTGGGGGAAAAAGTGGATTAGCACACCAAAAACTTGACCTGTTGGACTTTGTTCAAATGGCTACACTTCAGCTATTACTCATTTTTTTTCCTAGTGAATTTTTCAACCCTTGAAGTTGCTAATGAGATGCACACCCAGTTTGGCATCCAGATTCACACATGGTATGAATACATGCATCTTTCACCCAGTTCTGCTTCTACATACGCAAAACCACAGCTGCCACGCTCCCTCAGTACCAGGCTTGCGGGTCAGTTGTGTTCTTTCAGCATTTAACAGCAGTAGTGCCAGTACTGCAAGGGTTGAGAAACTGCATCATTTCTTAAATAATAAACATACAGCTCCTTCAGCATTTTGGAGTCACGCTCTCAAAATCTGCACAGAACAGAACTCACACGACCTATGAGACTTGTGTGTATAATGCAAGCACTGGTGGTAAAGTTAACTCTGATGCAGCAAATGCACCAAGACAAACACCAAGCACACACTGTGAGAACAACAGTCCCTGTAGTTCTATATTGCAACTTAACATTACAATAGATACCTCAGGAAAATGGGGGGGGGAAGGCAATTAAAAAATGAAGGAGCCTTAGTTATGCTGGAGATGTACATAGAAAGACAAGTGCCCATTTCAGTTAAGGTTATTATACATTTTTGCAAAATTGAATAATTATCAAGAAAATTAACTGTTTTCTCCTGGTACAGGCCACATGAGACACTGTACAAATGCAAGCTCCATTTTCGATGCATCAGGAATAACCAGCATCCACATGACAAACATTTGTAACACTAAAGCACGAGGAAATGTTGACCTGCAGCAGGACTAGCAGAGCTGATGTTTTATTTCATAAAATTCATACTGAGGTCTTAGGTTACATTCAGCTTTAAGGCAGCATGGAAAAAGCATTTTATCCAGCCTCCAGGGGTGGGAATAAAAAGAAATTAAAAAAAAAAAATCATTTCCCATATCTGAATGTTTTCATGAAACTGTAATCAGAAAATCTGAGAGTACAAATGTCAAGCAAGAAAGCACACACATGGGTTCGCAAGCCTTCCACACAGTCCTAACAGCATATGAAACATCACCAATTCAAGTACAACACTTCAAATGCAACCACTTACAAGTATCTGTATAATAACTGAAATAAAACCAGAGAGATCCATTCACCTCTGACTTTTATGTCCTATGTATTCACAAAGAAATTCTTAAATCTGTAGTGTAAGTAGAAAACATTAGTCAGCCTAATGCAAAGTAAAAGGAGGGTGGGTTGTTTGACACAAGAAGAGGGATTCTGTGGCAAAAGAAAGTAAATTTACACTTCAAGAAAACCAAAACAAAACCTGGAGTCATTCTGAGTCACATTACCATGGTTCAAACAAACAGTGCTCTCCTAAATAGGAAATGAAGAGCTTATATCAGTACTTTTCATCAAGTGTGTGTTAGTCTTTAATAACTTAACTGGCTGATGGCCATTAAAAGTGACACAGCTGCTGCTGCATGAGTTGAATGGCCTTCAGCCTGAAGCATGTATTGTGTCCAAAGACAAGTATGAAGAAGGCCAGCTGTGTTCCTTGTTTGAACCTTCCATACTGAACTAGATACCAGCACCGTGTATGTCCCAGAAAATTCTCTCAGGTACCCTACCTCTCATCAGGGATGAGACTCCCGTGAGTGTATATTCATTAAGGAATCTGTCAGAGCATAAACATGTCTTTTCAGTCATAAAGAATTACACTGAAAAGACTAAACCTGTCTCAAAATCTGGTTTTCGTTTCAGCCTTAATATTTGGCTGAATGTTTAGAACTCTGAATTCACATTTGCTCATTTTAACATGGCTCACCTTCTTTGTGTAGAGGTTTTCAGTTTCCTCTACCCTTGCCTTATAGCATTTTATATTGTATTCAAAATGGTAGACTACATGAGATTACTGTGAGTAGTTATATCACATAATAATGCTTGCATTGAATATATGGTCTCTCATAGTCCTTCACGTGTTAAAGCAAAGCAAAAGAACTCACTTTTTAAACTAGAAAATCATTACATACAGTCTTGTTCTATTGTAGTATCTCTAATGATTTTTCTAAGATGGGTACCTTATGGACAAGACAGTTATAGTTTATTTTAATTCCTGGTCTACCAAATGAGTGAAAAAGTGTTTTGAGGGGGTTTGCTTCTGTCTTTTTTTTTTTTTAATAATCTTTCTTATTTGAGGCAGAAATGTACCATTTAACTGATGCTACTGATTTGCTTCAGAAGAATTTCTACTATGTATTCTATTTTACTGTTTTAAAAGACCATTTATTCCATGAAGACAATCGCTCTACCAGTTGCAGACAGGTTGCATTTCTTTTTTTTGCATAAGGACAGAAGAAAGCCAAATGCTCCAACTTGCACAGGACAAATCCAGCATAAAGTCTCATCCCAGTTACGTTCAAATCATCCAGGAGCATTGCAATTGCTAACAGCAATTTAGCACTGCTGTCATAAAGCATACATTCAATCGTCCTATTTCAAAAACCTTTCCAGGGTAGAGAAGCTATGTAAAAAGCCTTCCAAAAATGATTGCTGCCACTGTGCCTACCAGGCTCCAGCCTTTTAAATACAAGAATGGTAGAACAAGCCTACAATCCTGTATGCTCAAATTCTGTAATTTCTAGGATGGTTTTCTTGTTAGCCCGTGCAAAGTTCAGAATGATATCCCAAACGTTAGACCAACTCCTTCATATTCCCACGAAGAAGTAAGTGTTTGGTTTTACTCCCCCACCCCTGTAACACCACAGTAAAATCTTTTACTGTCTCATTTGAATAACTGCTCACACGCCCCAGAAAGTGAGATCCAACCTGACACCCACTCACTTTTCTGTAGGCCTGTACATTTAATCACATACAGGAGAGGAAGATTCTGTATACTTCCTTCAAAAGCTATATGACACGGACAGCAATTTCTATGAAGATGCTCAACAAAAACAACAGGTATCTTGGATAGTATCAAACCTTAGTTGCTACCTCTCTGCTGAGAGCAAGTAGAGACCTATACCTAAAAAGGGACAAAGCAAGAGCAGATGTACTTATGCTGTAGGGTGTTTCCATATTATAGAGGTCAGCATCATATTTAACTTATATTTTTTTAATTTATATTTTTAAATCAAATAGTTATGCTTTTAACACTTCGAAAGCAAACCCGCTCCCTTCTAACAATCTCCTAATTTCCTCTTCCGTCTTTGCACAAAGCTGCCTAGCAGCTTACCCTTGAGTAGCACCTAATACCACCCTATCTCCCAAACATAAAGTGCATTTTCGATGTTTTTAAGCAGGTGGACCAGCACCAAGAAATCACTCACTGTCTTACAGCTGGCGAGAACAATTAGCCCTACCTCTAACACATTACTGCCACCTTCTTTCTCACCAGCTTGGAGGTGCTGCCGGTACCACAAGACTGTACAGAGCTCGTCCCAAAAACCTCTCCTCCCCAATATTCTATAGAAGTAATCATGTAATCCAGATGTTGCTTCCAGAGGAATACTTTATACACCCCAATAGCTCTTGTGCACTTGCTATATAATTTAAGAAAATGCACTATTTCAATGTAGTGCAATACGTGTAGGGAAAAGGTGACCTAGGTAAAAGCTCATAGAACATAATTTTTCTCCCTATATTCATATTGGATGATTCCATGGTGTGTGGTACAGCATGGTCTGTCAGCAGATGTGCTTGAAAGGCCTCTCCAGCTGTTTTCCCTATTTTCTCATATAAATCAGAGTCGTCTCAAAACTTAATTGTGCTGCTTAACGTGTAGGCTGAACCTGAGGCTATTTCTGTGGGCCTGTTCAACTCGGGAAAATTACTATGCCCTCTAAAATGGCCAACTGATAACTCACTTAGGGCTGTCTCATGTAATATTAAAGTACTACACTTGAGCAGTCTTTAATAACAAACAATATGCACAAAAAACAGCTCTTTAGACAACAGGATACATCTAAGTTTATCAAAAGGTCCAAAATAAACTTTGAACTCTTATTACAAAATCCTAGCAGTATTTTGGCATCTAAACATTCCCATTAAAAATATGTTTGTATGTCAAAATGTAGAAAGTGCTGCAGAAAAACTACAAATGTTTGTTGACATTCTCATCATAGTGTCAGATTTTCTCTCATAACAACAACTCCTCCCTGGATGTGCTTTGTTAAATATGTTTTTGCTACAGCAGCTGTTAGATACACACACTGAAAAAGGGGGTTTATAGTCAATTTTGATATTTGAAATAGACCTGGCTTCTGTCATTCACACGCTTTTGTTTTGAACATCTGTGAGCTTGTTGCTGCAACTTTACAGGAGAAGGATGTTTAGGCAAGTGGAGCCCCACAAAACTACACAGACCAGCTTCCAGCCTTTGTAATTCACAGAGCTATCAACATAAACAGGATTAGTTTCCATCTTACAGCATTATCAATATATACCGTTACTAAAGCAATGTATACAACTGTGGTCTCTTAAAGAATGGGGTCTCCGTACTAACTTGACTGGGCACAAGTTTTCATAGCAGTCCTGGCAGCATTTAGTAAAGTAGCATGGTACTATGTCCAAACCTGTGTCTTTAGCCAAGTACAAATCAGGAGTATAATAGCTTGTGTATTTCTGTTCTGCTCTCCCAAAAATCTTCTTTTAGGTTATGATTTTAAATTTGCAAACACTTAGTAGCACAATGTAAATTTACTTGCAGGGAAAGTAGCTTCTGGGTTCAGATTCTCTTAGGATGATGACTCACAACTGATAAATATAAAATTAATATGGAACTGTCTTCAGTGATGAGTTGTTAGGACTAAGCTAGTGAATTAGTCCAACCTTATAAAAACTGGACTATATGCCAGGTGATAAAGGAGAAGGCCACTTTTTGGTGAAATTGGCAGCTAAAGAAGTCAGTAGAGAGGCTTGCCTCTCACACAGAAGCAAACAAGGTAGGTAGCACAAGATCACATGTCTAGACATCCCTTCTTGCAACTACTGGAAGAAGAGAAGTCTGCAAGGCCCAAATCAATGGCTTTGCTGAAAGTGCTAAAACACTCAAAACAGCCTCGGAGTTGAGAACCCTGAACCTCTCAAAGTTATTCTTGAATTTTAGTATGTATTGTGCTAGAGAGCTGACTTGAATTTTTACACTATGCAATTCAGATTGTACGAGACATTTAAATATAGATGATTTACAAGAGTGAAATACACTCAAATCAGAACATCGTGGTTCGCTTACAGCCGTTACTTGTATAAAATAATTTCTGATGCATAACAGAATTTTTTCCAGGTTATTTGCTCACTAAAGTTGACGATGGAGAAGAACTGTTACCTCTTAATTTCCACTCCAGTCACACTCACAATTGGTCACCCCAACACTTGTGAGACTTGTTTGGAAGAGTGAAGGCTGGTGCAGGCCAGTGACAACTATGATCATGTGAACCATACCCAAGAGCAATTTTCTCACACAACCCTCATAATATTTTAAATGGCAACTAATAACTAAAAGCAGGTAAGTTAAAATAGCTAGAATCCTACAAACAGTCCCATCTTTGATAATAATCAGAGGTACAATAAACCTTTAGAGCATAATCCTTTAATGTAGTTTCTTGTGGAGTCTGAGAGGTAAATCACTCAGATGTGTATCTGTATTTCAAGAAAAAAGTTAGACCACATGGAGCTATATTATACTCTTGATTTCAATGAGAGGGCACAATCTCATATACTGATGTAAAATGTTTCTGTATTATAGAAATCTGATTCCTGCTCCAAACTGAACACCATCACATATCCTGAAAAGAAATAAACAATAAACAATGTAAACGATATAGAAGGTACTGATGAAATGAAAATAAATTCTCCCTATCCGCAAATTCCCAAGGTTTTCGATCTTTGGAAAGTTACAATTCAAATTTTAACTGATAAAGATGTTTTAAAATAAATGTTTTACCAATCTGTCATCCATAAGGAGTACTTACATTTCCAAAATGAAGCCCATAATTTAAAAATTGCTATTATTCATTCACATTTCCCATGAATGACGATTAGAAACAAATTCCAACTCCTGTACAAACTACAGGGTATCCCACACAGTATTCACTGGCACTAGTAATACTTGTTCATGTAGGATAATTGTTTGCTAATAAATTAATTTGCTCTCCCTTTCTTTTTATCTAGTTAAACTTGTTTTCATTTTTCAAGCAAAGACATTAAACGCAGTATTTATCCAATCATTTGTTTTGGAAGGCTTAAGAAAATCCTATTTGAGTGATCATTTCCCCTAAAGAAAAAAACCCTACTATACAGCTATTGGTACATTTCAACAACTGATCTCAAGTTGAATGAACTTGGAAACTTGAGAAATAAACTCTTAAACCAAGAAGCACTGTGAAACCAACATGAAGATAGCTGAAAGAAAAGTATCAATTGCTGAAAATCTCTAAATTATCATAAAATAAGCAAAATTAAAGGGCAGCAATTGTCGCTGACAAAAATAGATATGGAAGTGCAGTAACCTTTAAAACCAGTGACTAATAAAGAAGCATAGAATGGTAGGGGTTGGAAGGGACCTCTGGAAATCATCGAGTCCAACCCCCCTGCCAGAGCAGGGTCACCCAGGGCAGCCTACACAGGAACAGATCCAGGCGGGTCTGGAAAGTCTCCCGAGAAGGATACTCCACAGCCTCTCTGGGCAGCCTGCTCCAGGCTCTGTCACCCTCACAATTTTTTGTCATGGTGAGGTGGAACTTCTGTGTTCCAGCTTGTGACCATTGTCCCTTGTCCCATCACAGGACACAACCGAAAAGAGACTGGTCCCTTCTATTTGACACCTACCCTTCAGATATTTGTAAACATTAATAAGATTCCCTCTCAGTCTTCTCTTTCCCAGCCCCAGGTCTCTCAGCCTTTCCTCATAAGAGAGATGTTTCAGTCCCCTCAGCATCTTTGTAGCTCTCCATTGGACTCTCTCTAGTATTTCCCTGTCCCTCTTGAACTGGGGAGACCAAAACTGGACACAGTACTCCAGATGTGGTCTCACTAGTGCAGAGTAGAGGGGGAGGAGAACCTCCCTCAACCTGCTGGACACACTTTTCTTTATGCACCCCAGAAAAGAAAATAAATTGGTGTAAAAAACAAACCTGTCACCAGACTGTACTCCCATGGGGAAACAGTAGTTAAGTTCTAATCTAGCAATGTTTCCAAGTCGGAGCACTATGCCAGTGCCGTAAGACCATCGAATATACTCTGCCAACTTCTGCAGGTGAGCTCTGGGACCATCACCTGAAAGCAAAAGAGAAGAACAAGAATCAAAGTAGACTGGTCAAAAGCTAACTCTGAAGAGATAGAAAACAAATTGCTTAGGAGCACCTCCTGCAGATTCAAAATGTACTTACTACCTTTAACTCCCATAAATGCCAAGTACTACTATGATTTTAGTTGTATTACTGGTTGATCTTCATTTCACACCATACTACCTACTTGCATGAATCTGGAAATAATTACTAAAAAAATTACATCAAATGTCTGTAGTGGTTCTCTGTTAGTTTTAAAGTGGATTGATCTGCTTTCCAATAGTGCATGAAGTGTCTCCCTCCCATAGGGATGCCACCTCTCTTCCACCAAGTGATGCAGACTTCAAATATCAATATATCCCAAAACTAATTTACAATATATTGAAAAGTCCTACACTAATACACTGAAGTATGTTGTGAAGAAAGTTGGGGATTGGAGAAAGAAGTCACATCAGCTATCACCCCCAAACCACTTCACCACTTTTTATTTAGTTCATCCCAACAAACATTAGAATCCCACCAAGAGATTGTCTTCCAATGTCCTTTCAGAATAGTGTCAGCAGGTGTTAATCAGTTACCACACTGGTCTGCTAACATCACCAATTCACTAGCTCTCTTTTCCTACAAGTTGTGCTAGAATTTACGTAGAGAGCTAAAAAATTACTGGCAATCTGTCAAATATACAAGTTAATAGCAGAAGCTTTTTGAAAAGCACCAAAATATACACAGTAAACAATATACAATATACACCAAACAATATACACAGTAAAACCTGCTTCTGAATAAACAGACACAGAACAGCCCTCCTCTCCTTTTTGCTTTTAAATATAGAAAGAAGCAGTTTTTGTTGTATACAATTCCACTGACTCTCACCATAGTTAAGATTGCAGAGGTTTCCAGCATTAAGGAAGAAGTGTGTTCGGAAAAGGTCTCCAAATCCTCCCCGGCCTGGCCGGAAAGGGAGAGGGGTGTATAGATGCAAGCCTCCAGCCCAGTAGGCTTCTCCTCCCAAGTAATCACCTGTTTAGAGAAAATGTTGGAAAAAAAAGCATTTACTGTGGAATATATTAAAAGAACCAGTTGTTAAAGGTGCAAGAACACATCCTGAAGTTGTTTTACATTGTGCTGCTATGCTTTACAACTCTTGCCATTTGCTTCTAACTCTCTCCAGCCTCATCACTATCAAGTTAAAAAAAAAAAGACCTTAACACAGTTCTTTAAACCTTCCAAGTCAAGTGCCCTTTTTCTTCATCCCCTCACCAGAACAGACTGAGGCGTGCAGCTACTCATGGTTCATCAGAGACCACCTCCTGAACACCTCTAAAATATTTGCCTTAGTTTAAAAAATGGGAAATGGATACAAGTAAACAATTAGCTTTAAAATACACTGAATACTGAATCCACTGAAAACAGCAAGTCAGCAATAGAGGAAGGAATAGAACTGAAGAAGCTCCTGGCTCTCAAAACAGCTTTGTTGATCAGATCACCTCTCCCCTAAGTTAAGTGAACATGTGCTGTATCAGAGATGTAACATGACTGTTGCTATAACCATCTTTTGGGAACTTTTTCCAGCTTGAAAGTTGCTTACTAATTAAAGTGACATTCTGGAAGTATGAGACTCTTAACACACACTTGGTTTACAGAATTAGCTTATGGCTTAACTAAGAACTACAGGGATTTATTCCACTGCGAACTAATACAGAACGACAGATCAAAGATGTAACATTTCTCAAATTCAAAGTGCAGAATAAGGGCAATGACTTTTAAGCTATACAAAGTTTAAGGAGAGAATCTGACCCTTTGGTATACACAAATATTTACAGTATTGTCAGAGAAGTGGGATTTAGAAGTTTCAAACCTTCACTCTGGGGTCCAATGCTGTACATGCTGAATCCACGTACGCTTGTTGGTCCACCAAGGTAAAACCTAGTGGATACAGTCAAATTGAACTTAATGCTTGTGTGAAAGGAACATGTACTTGAAAATATCTAGCCACACTTCTAACATTGTGCTTCAGAGTGATGGGTAACTTTGTAACAGGTTTAGTAAAGTATATGTAAAGAAATATAAGAAATTATACCTAAATCCTGATAAATCTGGCAAACAATTCTAAACAAATGGAATTATTAAAAATCAAAATCAGTCTTCCATCACTAATAAAGATCAAACTAGAAGGATCCACAGCAGTGAAGAATCAGAATACTGATACTGTCTGTTGTAATAATTCTGATACTGTAGTATAAATGTTGTAGTTAAGATCCATCCTGTGTGAAGTTGACACTTTGTATTTACTGTAAATAATTTTAAGTCTAAATGGTTTCTGCTAGTGATCTTTAAACACAGGTGTTGAGAGGGCAAAATTGTCTAACAAGTCACTGTAGTTACATACAATATGGCTTTGCTTCTAAAAATACCTACAATATTATCTATGCCTGAAACAGAATTTTGCAGATGGCAAATACCATTTTGCAATCATAAATATTGGCAGGCAGAGATAATACAGAGCAAATTATCAATCTATACTACACCAATATGAAAATCAAAAACAGAAGGCATGGCTTGAGTACTAATGTGTAATCAAAGCTAACTAGAAACATTTTATTCTCATCAGAGCCAGAACTTCTACTGCTTCTACTATAGAGTTTTCTTTAAACACTACCCAGGTTGACTGAAAAAAAAATTAAGAAACATTTAAAAAACTTGCCTATCAGCTATACTGGATGGCTTGTCTCCAATAGGTACCAGCATTCCACCCCACAGCGATGCTGAAAAAACCTTTGGAGAGAAAAAGTTGGTAACACATATTACTTAGTTTCCCCTAAAAAAACCATTAAGATTTTAATTTAACATTAAAACTAAAACCAGTAGTAAGATGTCATTGCTCAGTAACAGGCAGCACTCCCACATTAATCTGACAGAAATTTACAGATGATCACAGTGTATGCATGGATATTACTGAACCATCAATAATGGTATTTTCAGGAAACTCCTGACCATTGCTGCCCTCTTCCTTTCACACAGTGCTAAAGCTTGAAAAAGTCAATACAACGCTTTTGAACCAAGTGCTGCTTTCACAATAGCTGAAGGGAACACTCATCCACCTCGTATTTTCTGATGAGTTTTCCTGTCTTGAAAGAAGACAACACTGCTGACATAAATTACTCCTGGCAATTTTAAATACATAGGAGGCTATGTCCAGCAAATACCCACTCAAAATATACAACTATTAAGTGTCTGTAAATTAGCCTTAGAATTAAACCACCTTCTGTAATTCACTATATTGACATCAAATACACATACAGCATTACTACTTATCTATACAGTAATTCCTGAGAGCCAAATCACCACAATTAACACACTTCATCATTTTCTTGCTGTCTATGTACCAAGTAGAAGTATTACTGCCAGAAGACAGCTCCTTACAGCATCAGCTCAGTAGTATCTGCACTACAAAAGTGGCTTGGAGTGTTTCAGTTATACTGTTTGCATAATGCTGCAAGTCTTCCAGTCTCCTAGAATCTCTTCATTATTCCAGTGCTTCTTAAAAAGCTATCAAGAGATAGAGATCTGAATGGTTTGCGTTGAGAGTTTGGGTTTTTTAGTGTGTTGGGATGAGAATTATTGTAACCTCTGATTTTTAAATCTTCAGTATGGAAGTTACTGTTTAATTCTCCATTCAGCTATGAGATAAAAAACTCACTGCACCATTTCCGCGTGATAAAGAACTTCTTTCTAAATAGAGACAGAAATACTTCTAGGACACATTGAAATTACTTCCCTGAGAAAAAAAAACCCAAAACAACAAACAAAAAGAAACCCTTTCCACCTAATACTATGTGTATGCTGTTAAACCTGCCTGAAACTTAAGATCTCTGTGTTCTCACAAGAAGCTCAAGTTCATTAAACACAAACGTGGAGTGGAGTTACCCAGTGCCATTTCCTCTGAAGGAAATCTAGCTGGTAAACATGAGAACTGCTCTGACAACCAAATCAGAACTTAAAGTAATGATGATTTTGGAATTTGTTTCAAAATCACATGGTGACTCCAAACCAAAGTACAAATGTAGAAACCACACCATAAAATCTGTGCTGTGTTCTGTCTATGGGTTGGCAGACTGGGGTGTCTTATAAACCTTTCATGGTACCATGTGATTTTCTGACTGGAACTTAAATTGTTCACTGTTCACAAAATGTTGTAGTCAAGCTTAGGATTGTAGTGAAATTAGTCTTCCCATTCTTTTCCAATAATTTTAAATAAAATAATTTAATGCTCTGATACCAAAATTAGCAGTAATTAGTATGAATTATGAATTAGTAAATTCATAATTTACAATGACAAGAGAAAACTAAACCAAGATCACTCAGAATATTCATAACCAGGTGAAGGAGGCAGAACAAAGGCTGTAATTAAGTTTCTGAAAAAAATCATTCTTAAGAAAGATCAAAAAGAACAGAAACACTCAACATTACTTCTAAAAGAAAAACAGTTCATATGGCTAACTGTTAAACAAGTTGTTCTTTCCAAAATGCACACTTCTCAACTGACTGTACATGGCAGGGATGTCAGGTTAAAAATAAGAAGGATAAAACTTTCTAAGAAACATATCAAGATATCCACACCACCTGTCTTTCCCTTCCATGAACTTTTTCTAATCCACGGTGAAAAATCATAAAGACACAGATTCAATAATCTCATTCATTAACTCAGATTATAAAATATCTTAAAAAAAATTACCAAATCCCAGATAAGGTGCTTATTCAGCTGAAATTCAAAATCTTCCTTTAGAAAGCTCACATCTCCACCTGTGTAGCCAGCCAATTCCTGCAAAGACATAAGTTTATGAAAGTTGTAACAGATACTACGTGTTTCTTCTCAATAAAAGCTCATCGTGTCTGCCATCAGCATGTGCAGTGTTTTCTGTACAAGAAATACAGATACACTGCTATGGAGAGATAACTGAATTTTGACCAGTGAAAAACCATGCATGACCTGCAGAACAATGAGCTGTGTTTTTCTCCTCAAAATACAAATCCAAGATATTGCTTTTGAAGCCATTCTGGAAATGATGGCAAAACAGAATGGAGTTGGAAAATTCAACACCTGAAATCAAAACTCTTACTGTATTTACCTAGACCTGAGAAGATTTCATGTGTACTAAAGCAGGGCTGATGAACCAGCCAGCCAGTTGCATTACACCAGTTTTAGTTGAAAATAATACTGAATTATAACCACCTTTCTCACTCAGAACCAGAGCAGTCCACTGCTGCTTACAGGTAGACTAATACTTCTAGTTCCAGTGACATTTCAAAGCACCCTGCTTCTAAAGCACTGCAGAAGTTAATGCTTTTGAAGTATTAACCCATAGAACAGAAAAGCCAGCTTTTCCAAAAGCTCTGAAAGTAACAAGAGTGAAAACAATTTTCTGTGTCAAAATGATAGACATGCATAGGCCCTTAAGAGGTATTTTTACCCAGTCTTTCATTTTTAATTCTACGACCCAAAAACTTTGTAAGCAACTACAGGACCACAGTCTGGTAGTCTTTCATTACAGTGTTAGAAAACAACAATACCTACTGTAAAGTGTAGAGTAAATACCATCAGGGATAATGTACCTCAGCTAATAATAAATTTCATGCTAATGGTGAGATAAAATGGCTGTACTGTTTAACCAATGGTATACAAATGAAAATTTGCCACCATAAGAAAGGTTTTGTGATTTTTAAGAGGCACAGACTGTAAAAATAAAGAGTAAATACTGACCATTTCTGTCTCCTAGTCAATTCACAAGTCACTTCTACCTTCAAATATTTTTAACATGACCATCAGTTAGATAAATTAAGACTTACTCTAACACACAGATAAAATTCAATAATTTTCTAAGTGATTTAATATTACCTGATTAATTTTTAGCAAAGCACCTCGTCTTGGCAATATTGAAGAGTTCCGTGAGTCAATTACCATAGCATGCTGAAATAAAATCAAAACAATTAGGTTTAGGTTCCTGTATCTGTTGAGTATTACAAAGCAATGCTATTATTTTACTTCCAAAACTGCACAAATAAAGGAAGCCAGACACAGTTCCAGCTAAGGCTAGTGTAGATCCATGGATTTGGGAACAAAGCACCTAAATACTTAGTTCTGACTTTAGAAGCCACATCAAATGTTTATTTATTTATTTATCTATCTCTCTTGGCCATGGTACACACCAGAAATAAAGCAGCAACAGTCCCCCTGTGTAAATCACCAATTCTGTGGCAGTAACCTGCAAATAGTTTATCTCCTACCATTTGTAAGCCACAAGTGACCAAAAAACTGGTACAGGAAATAATACTCAGAAAGTGCATATCAACTGTAGGATGAGGAACTGATCCTGTCTTCTACAAAGTGAGACAGTTCTGTGACCAGAGATAGCAGATGACATGGAGAAAGAACAAGCCAGCCTAAGCAACAGTCAAAATGCAACAGTCAAATATGAAAATACGTTTTCTATTTGAACCTCCTGAATGACTCTGTGTGAAGGAACAAATGCAGCAAAACACATTTTAAGTACAAAACACTACCTGCTAAGATAAAAAGCTCCTTTGGTATCATTCCCAGTTATTAAATGACTCAAAATAATGTGTTTTTTTTAAATTATCAGAAAAAAAAGTCTTACAGAGAGAGAAGATTTAAGAGAGTGTCCACTTTCTTCTCGAACAGAAAAAGATGCTGTTCTGGCAAGGCAGCCAAGTTCTCTCCACACTCCCTCCCACTTCAGTGTGTGATTGGTCTTCCAGACTGGAAACTACAAATAAAAAATTAAGTAAAATATGAAATTTTTTTTTTTGCTACAAAATTAAAATAAACATTTCCCTGAAAAATCTCTCTCCCTGAAATTTATTTATACATAAGTGTATGCTTTTTCTTTCCAAACTCCTCAGATCAGAGAGAAATCCTTTTTCATTTCAGAGTAATACTAATTCTGCTTCAGCCAAGAGAGTTTCTTCAAGTAGGTTCACACTACTTAATCCATCCCCAGTGAAAAATGCCATGAACTGGACTGATACAGTGAGCCAGGCAGCCAGCTGCTTCTCTGAAACAAGACCTTAAGCATTAAAAATTCTGAGAAAAAAACACACTGGTATTTTCATATGGCCAAAATAAGACTGAATTCTAACAAAAAGGCTAAGCTGTATTACCTCTGTCATTTTAAAATTGTGGACCTCTTTCAAGTAATGACAGGTTAGCCCTGTGTAAAAGTGTTTCAATCATTAAAAAGTTAACTAAGTATTTGCAAAAGCCAGCTATGACCTGTATTAAACGGACGTGGAGCATGTGCTCCACAAATGCTTCTGGTGCACTTACATTAAATTCTGTTGATATTCCTCTATCAGTTTCACGAAGAGAGCTCCAAGGGAACTGCCCAGTTACTTTATACACGTTAACTGAAAAACTGAAACATGGTATTACTGGCAGGTTTGAAAGGGAAGCTACTTAAGTAGGTGGAGTTTTACATTATCACAAAAACGTAAGAAACCAGCTCTGCTACATTATTAACAGACCCTCAGAAAAGGAATAAATGTAATTAATTAAGGAAGTATTTTAATTAAGGAATTAATTTAACTCAATGGAAGATCTTATTGTTTTATATTCCTTTGCTAAAAATAGAAGTACTCAAAAATACATCCCTTACTTTCTTTCAAAGTTTCCAGGCTGTGGTTTGAAGAATGACAGGCCATATGAAGTTTCCTTTGTTCCATAGGAGAACTGGAAGGTTACCTTTTCTGCACGTCCAAAGAGATTTGGGAACTTGAGCCCCAATACCTATGAAAAAATTAAACAAACAAACAAAAAAAATCAAACAGAAAAAACAAACACACACAGAAAAAAACAACTAAAAACCAACCAAACAAACCAAACCCAAACCAAACCACCTCACAATATTTCATACAGTTTGTTTGTATAGACAAGCACATCTACCATGAGAAAGAGAAATGATGACATTAAAACCAGTTGTAACTGAATGGGTTTTACTTTCACTTTCTTTTTGTACTGGCAGCAAAAATCACCAGAATAGCACGAGTCACAGTTAATCGTCCAATTTTTATTGCTGTCCAGTAGCTTCTGACTTTATCTGCCTCCTCATGGTATTCATTAGTACTGCTATTATTTCCAGCAAAATCTCCCAGACAGTCTCACAGCTCAGCAGAGTAAGTCTTTGGCCCAACAAGAAGCTGCTCTGCAGTTGCAGAGTTTCCAGCTGATCCTCAGGAAAACTACCTATCAGGCAGGGTTCATGGGTACCACAACCACCAGGCAATGGAAAACTACGGATAAATACAGACCCCTTCCCTGTACTTTTGGTTTGAGTAACGAGATACTTTTGCAGCCAATCCTGTCAGCAGCACAACACCCCATTTACAATTGTCCAGAAGCTACTTAAACACTTTTGCCTGTGCTGACACAAATTCCCTGTAACCCTTTGGCAGCTCTTGGCCCTTTGGTGGAAGGGATGGAGCAGGTTCCCTCCAATCACGGACACTACCAGGACTGTTCTCTTGTTGTGTGTTCTATTTTAAAAGCACCTAAAAAACCTGTGAAATCCTGACTGCTATTGGAAGCAAATCAATCACCTGAGCTTTGTGATGATGGCTGCTATGCAATTACCCAACTAACCAGAAAGGGCTATGAGTATGAAATATTAGACCTATAGGCTTCAGATGAATTTAAGGGATTAGAATAAATGTCAAATCTGTTAAACTATTAGGATACATGATCTCTGCTGCCAGTACCAGTGTATACAAGTCATGGTTTTACCTCATTCAAATGTTTTACTTCTCTGTAACAAACCAAAACCACATAGAGGGGGAAGCTGAGCACAGAAAGAGAAACCAAAGTAAGTTATAGATTGTTTTCAAAGGCACTGGAACCAAGAAGGATTCCCTACTGGTTTCATTCAGGCCATGGCATCCTGGACACTGCTCTTAGCAGCAGCTCTCAACTCAACAAGTTCCTATTCTCCCTGCATTTGCAAAACACCACCATCTGAGTCAAGCAGTATCTTATCTAGGTTAAAAATAACCCTAAGAAGAAAAGGATGAGTCCCTTAATCTGTTTTATCTACCAGCACCAGTCACAGCTGCACTGTGCACGTAAGAAGGCAGAATGAGTGCACAAATGAGCACCTGAAAGCACAACCTACTTACACCACCAGCACTTCTGTTAAAAGGACGTCAAAAGAATGAAAATACAGCTACTACTTTTTGGGTCAATTGATATTTTTCACACAGGATTTTAATCTGATGCATCCTTAATTGAATCAAATAGAAAACGAGTTCCACAGTTTATATGGCTCTGGAAAGCCTTGCATTTTGCAGCCCAGAATAACTGCTACTGGGCTAAGATAGCAAAAACCAAGAACAATTTCTAAGTCAAACAAAGCCTTTTGACTGAGAAGAAAAGCACTTTAAATATATCTTATAGAAGCTAAATGCCAAACTCCTTACTAATCTTCCCAGTAGATAAAGTGTCTTAAATATTAGCATGAAAAAAATTAAGTCATTTTAAGAATTAAAAAATTAATATGCTGAGGTGGAAGCTACAGCATTCTTTGCTAGCTCAAAATAGGCTTTTGCTGAATGAAAGCCTGAGTACTACAAAGACTCTTTAGAGACAGAGGTCTGGCAAAGCCTTAGCAAAGCTGGATCAAGAAAATAATTTGGCTTGGATCACCAAATTCCTTGCTAGGTTTGAAACATGAAAATAAGAGGGACATCAAAATGAATTAATAATTATTTGAAATAATCCATACCATACTGCCTTCATTGTTGCCAACCATAGTGTTATAGCTTCCCGTAAGTCTTCTCAATTCTGTTACCTCAAAGGTTACATCTAAACCATTTGGAAGTGCATCATCTCCTACATAAACAAACAAACACATGTAATCTCTAAAGACCTATATAAAAAATGCAGACAGAAAATGACTTCAAGTATTTGAAAACTAGTTGAATTAAATTGTAAAAGTCCATAATACAAAGAAAAATGGGTTGAGGAAAAGACGAGTTCAGAATTGGGTTCAGTCATCGCATGGCTTGCTTTAATCACCAGCATGTTAGCTTAATTATGAACTAGTAACCTTTGTTTGTTACCTACTCACTAAAACTAAAGATGTATGCAAATTCTTATATTAGAACAAATAGAAACTGAAGTGGTCCAGACACAGCAAGAACAACACTGTCGCCAGGGCAGAGCTCCCAGCACTCTGAAGGTAAGTGCTGAACTACAGCAACTACCCAGTTCCCTCTGGGCTCTGGCTAAGGCAGCTGTTCCAAAACAAGGGTACCCAATTCTGCTTGAAGCAAATGGGACAGCATCCCATCACAGCAACCTGTGGGGCTGCACTGCACTTCCTTCTCAATAACACAACTTTCCTCTGCTGAATAGAACGGCAACGAGAAGGAAAACAGCAACACTAAACCTGGGAATGCCACACTGAGCCTTCCTGTGAAACCTGCATACATTCAGCTGCCCCATGTATAATTTAAGCAAATTTTTGATCACAAGCACTGACACAATTACCAGTATTTCCTTGAGCACCAAGGCTGTGCTGGTACAATGTCAGCTGTGTAATACATGAAAATGTAGGACACATTTTCAAACTTTTTCTCAAGTGTCCCTCTGAAACTTTGGGTTAAGGGATCTGTATCAGAATTATTTTAGTGCTGGAAATTCACTCATTTTCACACGTATACAAGTAATATTTATAGACACCTACACATTTATACAGACACACACAAATACATCATCTTCATAAGGATAATGGATGTAGACACATACATTTGTATATATAGCACATCTATGTGTATACCTAAAATATACAAAGATGTATGAGAGAGGAAGTTATATACACAAAATTGTCCAACCTATTACACAGGGAAACATACATTATAGGTAGGCGTGTGTCTATAAGTGTACGAGAAAAAAGGTGAGCATTACTGAGGCAATACATACCTTGACAGGTATCAATCAGAACCTCTACCTGCCTAAAGATTCCCAGGCGAAGCAACTTTTCACGAGCTTCATGCGATTTTCTCATCACCTACAGGGTGAGATAAGTAGCTCAGCAACAGAATCAGAGAATCATAGGATAGTTTGGGTTGGAAGGGATCTCCAAAGATCATCTAGTCCATTTGAGTCGTTCAGGTTACCAAAAAAAATAATTAGGATAAAATAATTAAAATGCAGCTAAGTCATATAATATTCACACATTTTGTATACTAACACATGTCTATGTGCCTTCAAAACAGATCACAACCACTTGAATCTGTAAAGAAATAAATTAAACCCAGAGTATCCAGTTCAATTCCTACCCTTTGTTAGTTTGCTTTCTAGTTGTTATAATGCTTAAATCTATTATTCAAATAGGTTTCAGTACTTAATACTTATATAACTACTTACAGGTGTATACTACTTTTGGGGAACCCCCCAAACAGTCTTATCTGTTTAAATTTAGACCTATTTTAATTGCCAGTCATATTCCAGAAGGATCACCACCTAGAAGTGCAAGGACATACATCCTAACTCACACTTTGACCCACTGTGGAGAGCAGCATCAGTTATCTGTGCTGAGATCCAATAATTTATCTTAAGCAAATTAACTGAAAGTGTCACCTATGCAGTTATAAATTCTCAAATGGGAAGAGCAAAGTTGAAAACAATTTCTGAGAGAACTGTCTGCCATCTCACAACATCTCTGAGCTGAATAATCAGAAAGTGCATTACCTGCCAGTATTTCATATTTAAGTTTAGCTTCCATATCACAAGATCACAATCATCACAAGACTGGACAAAGTTGCCTCATGTCTGAAGGGAGTAACACAAAGTAGGAAAAAGAGAGAAAATAGTAACCTGAATTTTTAAGCAGTGGGTCTATATTCACTACAGTACTTACATCAATGAGATTTTTAGCCTTAAAAACATCAGAGATTTCATACATGATGATGTCATCTTTGGTCCTTCCAAGTCCATCGAAATGCACATGCTGAACCACCACCTAAACAGAACATATGTTCAAGCACAAATACTGAATTTACATCCCATAGCAAGTGTCAAAATCATCAATGCAGACAAAAAAAAATTGTTGTCCAAGTGAAAAACCCTGAAGATTCCTAGGCTAATTACTGCTACCCTACATTATCAGAAATCAGTGCTATCTACAGTTCTGTAAAGTTGTTCCCTTAACATGAAAATTAAGGAAAAAAGAACTCTTAACACCAAAGCCAATACTGCTTGAAGCAGAAGTGACAGTAACAGACTGAGGCTGATGGGATTTTAGTTGTAAGTGCCGTAGGGACAAATAAGTCACTGCAGAAATCACACTGAGATATTAGGACACGTAAGACAAAACACATAGCTAGCTGTAGCTAGCTCCTGTCAGCTGCACATAAGCAAAGAGTTGAAAGAAAAACCAAACCAACCTACAAGTCATAAATAATTAAACTCTTAACTGTTACAATGATTGCTACCACTGGAGCATTGTGGTTTAAGATGCATATTAAGATCGCTACCATTATGAGGTTTTGTTAAAATCATTCATCTTTTTATATCATCATCTGAAATAAGTTTACCTTAAAAATCACTACATGCCCCCGGTTAGTGTGTACAAATGGACGACAGTGATGGCATTTCCCTTACTTTCTCAGCCCTTTCAGTGCATTAGAATTTTAGGGATAAGTGTCAAAAAACCCAAACCATCTGGAAATGCTTCGTGTATTTGCATGTAATAAAATAATGGAATAAAAGGAACCAATAATTACTGCAAATTGCTTTAAAAAAAGTCCACTATGGGAATATACACATAACGAATTAAATAAAATCTACATTATTACCAAGCTTCTAGTGAGGATGACTCTGAATAGCATAAGGGAAAGTAAAATTGTAATAAAAACTAAGATATGCATGGTATCTTACCACTCTAGAATGGCTCTAATATACTGCAGGTCAAGACAGACATGTCCTTACTTGTGAAATATTAAATAAATTTAAAAAGTTACCATCCTCTGCTGAAGTCAGTATTTCTCTTAGTAATATAATTCCCATGGTGACACTTTACCCTAACCTCTAGCAGATTAGGGCCAGTTGCTCAGTTTGCTCCTAAGCACAGTTGCAGAAGCAGTAATCTCTTAAGAGAAAGAGAGGGGAAAATAGCATCTGGAAATTGAGGTCTGTTAGCTCAAAGCTGAACTTTAATAATAACTCCTGTGGTATGGAAAAAAGAAAACCCAAACCAACAGAAACTAGACAACATCAGATTAAATTCACAGTACTACATTTCATTGTTTTGCATCTCAAACCACAGCATAGAAAGTTTCCTTAAGAAAAACAAGCAAGCAAGAGTGTCGAGACATTTCTCTCAAGGAAAAAAATCCAGCTGTTGTTCAGGTACTTACATCTTTGTTTTCGAGAATTTCCTGCTTGGCCTCAGGTTCAACTTCAACCAGTTCAGCTTCTTCTCCCAAGGCACCAAAGTCTGGCCCACTCATCGGAAGAGGCTCCAAACTCTGAAAGCATGAAAGAAAGCTGCATTTAATATGGTACGTGGATTTGGGATTTCTGCCTTCTGCAAAGGGAAAAAATGATGGTTCCTGCCACTGTGTTCATCAGATGCTAAGGGAAAAAAGAGCAAAAGAGAAGAACTAAAATGAGGGGAATTACCCCTCATTTGTTACCTCTCTGATTGCCAAAATTTTTAATGAGAGATGAGTAGCTTCCATATTGAATGATTTCTCAAAAACACTCTGCACTCTTCCAAAAATAACCTTATTTTTAAGGCATGTTTCCTGAATTTCTCCCATGAATTCTAACTTCTTTTTAAAAAAAATAAAAAAAAAATCAGGGTGTCACTTCTGAGTTTGGGTTTCTGGGAGAAGAGTATGAATGTTGAACAACATGTTATTTTGATTTGTATATAATTATACGCTTGAACACTTTAGTATTCCTTTTAAAAGTAACCTTCCAAGTAACACTCATGAACTCAGGCACTTTCCATCAGAGATGAACATTTTCATCTAAATCCTTTCCAGCACAGCACGGCTTTATTTACTATCCCGAAAGAGTGCTAAAATAAGATTTACCAGAAGGGAACAGATTCAAGCACGGTGAATGGAGGGTTATCTGCAAAAGCAGAGGTCAGGATTGGATAAGTCAGTAAATCTACTTTTGGTCTTAAGACACTAATACAGTATTTGCTGCATTATTTAAGGATAGCTGTTGTGCTGGAATAGTTAATAGAAGTTAAATGAAGACAAAATCCTCTCTCATTCCCGTAACTTTCAGGCAAGCATGAAACACATTGCGTTCACACAATACTATGTATCAATTTGTACTACAGATGGATTAAAAAAAAGCACCCTAGGAAAAAAAAACCCCAAACACACACACACACACGAAAACCACAAACCCACTCACAAAAAAAAACCCCAGAAATTAAATTAGTCATGGCAATTAAATACCTTGGAGCCTTAAGAGCCCCCTGCAGCTGTTCCTTAGTATAATTAAACACTATAGAAAAGCCTGCTGGTTTTCATCAGGCTCACAGAAGAACAGGTACTCTACCTGGGATGTTGAGGAATCACCCAGACTATTCTTAGCTCACAAACAAGTTGATCACTCAGTAATCATACCTGAATTATCTACATCACAGGTTTAAACACCCCTACACAGGCTTCCCACAGCTGTTTTAAGGGGAAAAAAGTTGCAGCTAAATTCAGAAGGTATTTCACCAAACTGATGTAACATGCACTCTGCGATTCCTTTGCTTTGCAGTTAACAGCACCAACGATGTTTTCTACATTACACTGTTATTCTTACAGACTTTCTCATAACCTGCCTGGCACAGTTCCTGTGCCTTTCTATAAAGGAGACTGCTCAAGAGGGGACCGCTTATCTCTAAGAGCCTGAGAGATGCATTTCTCATCTGGCACAGAGACTTCACTGCTTTCCTACAGGATTTCAGAGCCTACACACCCATATTATTTGAAATTGGTTTCTGATGGTTAAGACACACACTTTTTTCCTGTTATCATTACAGCCACTACTTCTTGTCCGACCACAACAAACACCTGAATCTTTACTTTCCTTCCTTAAGCAACAGTGCATGGATTCGGAGAATTAAGCTTCTGTTTGTGAGGATTCAGGGATGCCAGACAGATCTCTTTAAGCACTACTGCTCTTTTACTAGGGAAGTGCAAACCTACAACCTTCATTTCTGACTGTGCAAGCTGCAGCCATGGGGCAGCTTCTCTTTGCCTCATGGTTTGGGGGTTTTCTTGTTTGGTTTTTTTTTTTTAATTATTATTTATTTAAATTTTTTTGGTGTGTGTGTTTTTTTTGTTTGTTTGGATTTTTGGGGTTTGCTTTCATTTATGCAATTGGCTCTTGCCCGTCGGCCCGTGGCAAAGTGAACACCAAAGGCCGACAGGGAGGAAGGGAAGGGAAGGGAAGGGAAGGGAAGGGAAGGGAAGGGAAGGGAAGGGAAGGGAAGGGAAGGGCCGGCACTACCCCTTTCCCCATCTCCTCGCCTGCCATCCTCGCTGCCCTGCTGGCAGGGCGGCGGTTACCAGCCCGGCTGCTCCCGGCGGCGCTGGGCACGGAACCCCGAGGTGCCGCCGACCGGGCCTGCGCGGACCCCCTCGGGTAAAGCGGGGCACGGCGGGGCACGGCACAGCAGGGCGGCCCGAACCCAAACCTCGCCGTACCCTGCGGAGGAGCGCAGCCGGCGCTCGTCTCGGGCCTGGCCCGAAGGTCGCCCGAGGCGACCTTCGGGCCAGGCCCGAGGCGAGCGCCGGCCAGAGCGGCCTCCGGCAAGGCCCTCCCCGCTGCCCCGCGGCTCTTACCCGTGCGTGCACGGTGCCCATGGCGGCGAAGGGCGGTGGCGGGAGCAGCGGAGCCGTACGGCGTAGGGAAACTCCGGCGCTCAAGGCCGCAGCACGGGGGCGGCCATGACAGGCAGCCGCGCCCCGCCTCCCATTGGCCGGAGGAGCGGGAAGGGGCGGGGCGAAGCGTTCGCTTCCCGGATGCTTCCTGCCGGCAGGCGCGCGTGCGCAGGCAGGGGCGGAGGAGAGGGCGTTTGGATGGGGGGAGGCTGTGCTGCTGGGGAGCAAAATCGCTTTTCATGGGTACCCCCCCTTAGAGCGGCACCCTAAGGCTTAGACACTGCTGCCTGCTGGAGGCGGGGGATCACAGCTGAGCGAGTTTTAGCTAAGAATCGCAGAATGCCTTGGGGTGGAAGGGACCTCTACAGGGCATCTAGGGGGACATCCTCAACTAGAGCAGGAGGCAAGGGTTGTTTTCTTTCTCCAAACCCACGCAAAAACTTCCTCTGGTTTTGAATCGCTTAAATACACAAAAGTTATTGTAGACTAATGGATTTCAAGGAATGGGGGTTTTAAATTAAGGTGACTTTCAGGTCCAGCTGGAGCATGAACAAGTATCTCATCACAAGGTGCCTTGCAACCATTAAACCCGTTAAATGAAGTTCAAGAAGGATAAGTGTAGAGTCCTACACCTGGGGAGGAACACCACCATGTACCAGTGCAGGTTAGAGGTAGACCCACTGGAAAGCATCTCCATGGAGAAGGACCTTGGAGTCCTGGTGGACAATAAGTTTTCCATGGGACAGCAGTGTGCCCCTGTGGACAAGGTGGCCAATGGTCAAAGAAGTGTGGCCAGCAGGTCAAGAGATGTTCTTGTCCCCCTCTATTCTGCCCCACTGAGACCCTATTTGGAGTATTGTGTTCAGTTCTGGTCTTCCCAGTTCAAGATGGACAGGGAATTACCAGAGAGAGAGTCCAATGGACAGCTACAAAGATGATGAAAAGGACTGGAACATCCCGCTTGAGGAAAGGCTGAGAGACCTGGGGCTGTTTAGCCTGGAAAAGAGAAGGCTGAGAGGGGATCTTATTAATGTTTACAAATATCTGAAGGGTGGGTGTCAAGTAGAAGGGGCCAGGCTCTTTTCAGTGGTACCCTGTGATAGGAGGGGGGACAGTGGTCGCAAACTGGAACACAGCAAGGTCCACCTCACCCTAAGGAAAATCTTCTCCCCTGTGAGAGTGACAGAGCTCTGGAACAGGCTGCCTAGAGAGCCTGTGGAGCCTCCTTCTCTGAAGACTTTCAAGACCTGCCTGGATTTGTTCCCATGTGGCCTGCCCTGGGTGATCCTGGTCTGGCAGGGGGGTTGGACTCCAGAGGTCCCTTCCAACCTCTACCATTCGATGATTCTATGAAATGTTCAATGAAATTAACACATTCCAATTTAAGTTATACCAGGCATATTATGATCAAGAAATCTCAGAAAACATGGTAACAGAAGAGATTATCTTTTTATTGTAGAAAAAGACAAAATTAGGGCTGTGCACAACGGAAGCGGTTAAGGTTGATTTAAATGTAGTCAATAGAACTATTCCAATACACAGAAAGGAACCAAAACTTGGCATTCCTGTTTAAATTCTAAACACATGCTGATAAAACTAACATTTTGCAGAACATTACAAAATTAAGTTATAGAAAGTGTGAAGTTATAAATAAAGACAATATAAAACAGATCCTGTAACTTTCAATTATAGTTAAGAGTAACATTTCTAACTTTTCTTACAAATTTGTAGAGATATACATGGAAAAAATGAACAAAAGAGTTGTGGTAGAATAGCACCAGTATTCTGTAGTGTGGAAATGGAGACCTTGCCACTTTCTCCCCTGTCTCCCACCATTCTAAAAATCTATTTTAATATTGTAAAATTTAGCACTTCAACCTTAAGGAAATCACAACTGAGAAACTACTTAAAGGCTGGTCCAAGTGAGAAATGCTACATTTTGCTATTTGAGACTTCTGGATACAAAAGTTTACACTCCAAAGTTCCTTCACCTGAACATCACGATCAAATCACTACTTCTTGTACAAGATGCTCGCAGCAAGTATGGGTTATCATCTTCCCTGGGCTGCAACCAAGTTGCACAGAATTCACATTCTTGAATGAGAAGCTTTCAAATGTCACATATCTGCCCCCAAACACATGCACAAACTCAAAGTCATCACTGTTTCCTTCTACTTCAAAAAAAAACCAAACAAACCACACATACACACACACATATATATATATTTTACAAGACATGGTAACAAAACATGAGAAGAGTAGTTAGCAATTATTTAATTTTGATGTAGTCCTACACTAATGTGTTGTCTTTATTAAAGTTATGGGGAACTTCTGTAGCGGGAAGTGTTTCAAATAGCTCATTGCTCAATATGGATATGATTTGTCTAACTTTCAACCCATTAGTTGAGCTCCTGTTATTTGCACAGCTCCCTGGATATTGATACTTCCCTAAGTCTTAGTATTTGCCGCTTCTAACAATCAGTCTTGGAAAGCTTCCTTTGGGTTATCACACCTCACTGAAACAGGAGGGACCCTTTTTGTCTTCCTTCCTTTAGCAAGAAGGAAGTGAAAGAAGAGAAGAAAAAAAAAAAAAAAATCTCTGAAGTTGGAGGTGTAAAATTTATCCAGAACGATTGGACAGCAGTTAGAGATAATCAGTATCATTCACCTCTTGCTACACATTGATTTTTGTTAACATCTTCTGTGAAGTTAATACCTCCTCAAATCATGCTACTAATCACAGTCACCATTTTACCTACTTTTCAATACTTAGTCAAGTATTAAGCTTTTATTAAGAACCAAACAAGTCCTCTGAAATCCCTGAAGCTGTAGGCATTTACAGTTCCAGTAAACGTGTCCCACTTATTTTGTCCTCTTCCTTTGAAGCATTTCAAAAGGAAAAGAGCCATAAAGGAGAAGTGAAATTAATATGCACAACCACCTAGAATACTGTTCCTACAGTATCTCATGAAGACAACTATCCATAAACACAACAGTATGTTTAAACATAAGGCAAACGGGCACCAGAGGCCACTAAAAACTCATGTCTATGTTTCCCTTTATGAAGTAAAAGTCCAATTACATTTAAGTGCTATAAAAGTCATCCTAACAGATAATGTTTTTAAGAAATAGATTTTTAAGAATTATATTTGAAAAAACCACTTTTGTTATCAATGCTTGTCTAACAATCTGTTTACAGAATTCACATTTTAAAAAGATTTATTTCCAGAGACACTGTTTACTACAACTCTTACTACAGATGATGAGCTGGTGCTTCAACAGAATTGTAGTCTGTTATTTAGTATAACATCCAGTGTCAGTATAACCCTTAAAACAGTAGAATTCCCAAGGCAGATTTGTCAGGAAGCTGTAAACAAATTTTCCAAGATTTATTGGCAATAAACAAAGTGATCATTAGTCCTTTAGGATTTAAATTTCTCTGTCAAATTGGAATTTTTGAAACCATGGAATCTACTTCCATATTAATACTCTGGAGCAGTTTGGAAACTTGTCTCTGAGGACGAGTCAAAATCTGTTTCCAACCCAGACTCATCACAATTTGGGAGAAACTTAGAATAGGAGTTTAAGTCTGAATGTTCTTGCATGTTAGCTGAAGCATTTTTCATAGCTGAGTGCATGAAGCATGAAGAATCCCAGAGCCAGGTTTCAAGGTCTGCAGAAGAGTGAGGAATTTTAAGGTGGCAGTATGAAGAATGAAATTCCACAGTAGATGGGACAGTTTGACATTTTCTCAGTGATGTATAATTGTCTTTCCTGTTTAAAAAAAAAAAAAAAAAAAACAAAAAAATATTAGCATTTCAATGACATTTCTATTACTGTTCAGATGTCTGACAGGGAATCTTCATACAAGGAAGAACACTAGAGGAAAACAATTTGAAATTTAGTGATTTAGGACATGGGACAACAGGAAAAGGATCTCAAAACAGTCGTATCTAAATGAGGGGCACTCTGCCATTACATGTGGTCCTCAGAAGTAGGTATAAAATAATTACACCAAAAGTCACACCATTCTCATGAGTTCAGGAAGGTAGACCCAAGTTTGTACATTGCCTCTCAAATAGTCCTGGTTCTCCCCCTAGCTATCTACTTGGAATATTTGCCAATTTTCCAATCACAGCACGAACAAAACACTATCAAGAACAGTCTCAACATTTACAACTTGAGTAACAAATACAGTTGTTTGACTTTTAAATGTCATCTCTGCATTCCACTTCACAGCTATCTAATTATCACCAACATGGACAGCTAGAACAGAACTTTTCTATGCTCTAAAACAATACCTGAATCACCAGGTTAGTCTTCTCCAATCTGAGAAAAAGGAAACTGATGTTGTTACCAAAAACATCCCCCCCCCCCCTTTTTTTTTTTCTTTAAAGTTTTCTCTCTTCTCTTACAGTGCTTTTAGGGAATAAACCCAGAACAATCCACAATGCCCCCTCTCACACACAAAAAAAAAAACCCAACTCACCATACACACACTTCAACAATAGTTTCTGTACCTGAAGTTTAGGTGCACTAGAAGATACTATCCACCAGGTGAAGTTTTCTAGAGGGATTTTCAAATGTAAACAATGCAAATTTTCATGAGATTTAAGTCTGATTCCAAAACAAGAAGCTAGACCTGATTACATAAGGGGAGGAGCAGAAAAAAAGGTAGGGAGGATTACTTTCTGCAAAAGCAGCAGTAAGTTCTTGGTGGATGATGAAACAAGGAACAAGCCCACAGAGAGTGACCAGTAGCATACAGTGCATGACTCTACATGCAGAGCCTTGGGACCTAACTACCTGAAAGGGAAATCCACTTAAAAGGAAGGCTCATGAAACTCAGAAGGTTAGTAGCATAAACAGTTTATTGGGAGATGATTACCTTGAGGATACCTTAAAAGCCTACAGCAAAAGCCACATGACCACCATATTCTGTTTTATAGTCAAGGGTTTCTCTGTCTGCAAGAAAAATAATGTTTCTATAGTTAATCACGACTCAATGACCAAAGAAACCCTTTGAGAAGTTAGATCTGTGACAGTCTTATAATGTTGTGCCTTCCAAATGCCCATTTCAGATGAAGAGTCTCACAATTGTAAGGCTGGGATATGAGTAACATCAAGAAACTGCCAAATAAGACTAAAAGTAGGAAGATGACTATAGCCAAATTTATTGTGGAAAGGAGTCAGAAATATTGTTAAGAAAAGAAGGAAGAAAGGACATGTGGTCCAAAAGTATATATTGGTATCAAGCAAGTGAAGAGATGACAGTAGGATGGTAGCAAGTATATACCAAGAACTATATTTCTGCTCAGAGAGATGGCCTCAAAAAACCTAACTATTGTGGCACAAGAAAAGGCTTCATCTTATTTTAGAAAGGGTGAAGAGAACTATTTTTATAGAGAAATTAAATGCTTCAGAATTTGGGATAAAACTGAATACTGTAAACAGAAAATATCTTTACAACCTAATGTTAAACCCACCATTTAATACTTCCAAAGGGGAAAGGAAACCTAAGCTTTAACCTCAGCCTTCCTTTTAGCCAGAAGCTTTAGCAGGAAGTTTGACTACTCTCTACTTCTAAAGGATGGAACGTATGAAGAATTGGATCTTTCATGATGCCAATTCATAACCTGGCAAAGCTTCTTAAAAGGAAGAAGGATCAAGCAGTACTCAGACATATCAAACCTGCATTTCTGGTGGGTCAGTGGATAGCACTACCAAGGCAAAAAGAGCATCTTTGGTCTTCCTCCTTACCTAATTTTATTACTAAAACCAGGAAGACAAAGCTCAAGAACTCTTGGCTTGAACAGAAGGGTATTTTTTGTTGTAAGTGTGCTGTGTATAGAACATGACAATGCTTTTACTGATGCAACTGCTGCAGTTATGAGTCTCCAGTGCTAGAACTATCTCTTGGAAGCTTTTATGGAGTGTTTAAGAATTCTGTTCACACCCAATATCTTTTCAGGCTCATTTCTATCCCCCTTCTTTTACCTCCTACTTAGAAACTCCAGGAGCTGAGACAATCACCAGAAAAAACACAGTAAAACAGATATCACCTACTCTGCTGAAGTCTGGATTTATGCTTTCTCAGACCAAATCTTAGGAGACTTCATATTTATAAGCACTTGGACCTCAGAGAGAGCATATGTTTCTCTGTTTCTCTACAGCACTACTCTGACATGGCCGTGCAACTCTGTTCCAGCAACAAGTCCACTTTATACCAGGAAAATCTAAGCTAAATATTGGTCATATTCATTTTGTGAAAGTTTGCAGTGCTCCTTGGGCAAATACTACACAGGAAAAAAAAAAAAAAGAAGTGAAACAGTAATGGTATTTTTAGATTCACACAGAGGTGAGTTGTCACCAATTCCTTCATACACATAGCGATACAATGTGCAACAGAAGTAAACAGTGTGAAAGGCTAAATATCACATTAGTTTGGTAAGGGAAGCATAATCAACCTAGTTACAACCAGGTTAGAGGTTTTCTTGTCCACAGAAATAGAGGCTCCTACAACTTTTCCATATATGTCTTATTTTAATTCTTCCCAACTATCTTACAAGACTATCCTTCTTCTTCATCTGCTTTTTAACTCTGACAATCTCTCCTGTCCAGACTCCTAAGAATCTATCCTTTCTCCCAATGCCTTCCAGTTCTGTCTGATTTAGAACATCTTGAGCAACCTTTTCCTCCTCTTTTCTTTCTTTTTGCTACCATAGAGCAAAGAAGAAACAAAATCTCTGTTTTCAGTCCACTGCCTGCTCCACAACCCACCCCTCTCCCTAAAAAACATAAGCCTACCAAAAGGAAACACTTCCTCAGCTACAATATGTAGCAGTCATTGATCAGTTATAACCAAGACGCATCACAAAACATACTTAAAGAATGCTAAGAATTAGAAGCAATGAGAACTGTTTTGTGTTACCTCCAAGAAAATTATTCTGACCTGCTTTAAGAGGAAAACTTACTACTACATGAAGCTCTGACAAAAGAGAGTGGGTTTTTTTTTTCCACAGTGCATCATTTGCATGCAGCAGCACAGCACTTTACCTGGACATACAGAACAGCTTGCTTTTAGCCTGGGAGTAAACTGTACCAGCAATCTGACAAAGCTGTTCTTGCATCCATCGAACATCAGCAGGCATGTCAGGAAACCAGTTTAGTAACCTACAATCAAAACCAAAACAGGTTGTTTTGGAAGCAGCAGATCCAGTCTGTATTATATTCTTACATACCATGTCCAACATCCAACAAAATAACAGCTTTCATTGTCCCCGAGTTAACTCCCCCACCAAAGTTTCTAGGTCTTTCCAAGCTCTCTAAATTACCATCTGATCCACTCACTGCTTTTCTACTAGATAAGAAAAAGGGCAGCACAGACCACTGGATCTCTTATCTATAGATCTATGCTGAGCTGCTGATCAGTGTGTGCATTCCACACCTTGTAAGCAATGTTTAGGAAGCCTACAACAATTTCCTGTCTGAGACCTCTTTCTGTTTGGTGGGAACTTTCTGGTCAGTTTAAAGTTAGGTGGGAGAGGAAGGGAAAATAAAAGAAAACCACAATGGAAGAACAAATAGAAGGCAGAAACAGAACAAAGCAACAAATGTGTTTTTTTTTCCTTTACGATGCTCTTAACAGAAGTCATTTACACCAAAGAGGGAATGAGGGGGAAAAATAAACATCTAAATTCTGTTGAAACTTGCTTCCTCCCCATCCACCAATAAAATGTCACAGAAGTAACACCTTAAGTGGCACAGAAACAAAATATTTTTAAAAAGTTCTGTGGTTCCGTTTACAGATTTTTCAAGTATTTGCTAAAGATAAGTAATGACATCAGTGGTTCAAGGACTGGAATTCTCTTAAGCAAGCTCAAAGCTTAGGGTTCATGGTGCATTCATTTAGCATCATTTCTCCTTTATGAGAACTGAAAAAACTTGTAAAAATTAAGCCCTGTTTCAAGAGTACAACTTTCAGTCGACCTACACAAACCTGATAAGAAAATTTAAACACTGGACTTCGCTCCTGACATCAGAAAGAAGGTAAAGCACAGGAACAATATGGTTAAGACTTCCAATACCACTACAGAATATAGTAATAAAGAATGTACTCCTGAAAAACATAATTAAGGATGCTCTTTCAAGCAATGACGAGACAGCTACTAGTAATAAGAGTAAACTGTTTAGAAATCTTCTTAGTATGTTTATTTATCTAGCCTCAGGCTAATACAGGCTTTATGAGTATGCATTATATAGGTAGAAATAACAGTCTTTGGACAGTTACCATTCAATTACACTTCTAGAATTCCAGGAAGCCTTCAACACCGAATAAGCTCTCAATGAGTAAACTTCCAAAAGTGTAATAATTCTAAACTGGTTTATTAAAAGTTCCTTACCGTAAAGCAACAGAGTAAGCAGACTCCACTGGTAGTGTATATGGTAGCAGCAGATAGGATATCACCCGCATTGGGAAGAGTTTAGAGAACTGAGCATAGAATCCATTCTGTTCTTTACAAGCTTCCTGCAGTGCTTAAGAATAATCAGTTTTGAAAAAGATGTTAGGCTCTTTGAAAACAGTTTAAATAATTTGCTTGAAGTGTTGGAATCTTCAGTCAACATTATCAAGTGTTGCTGAATAAGGCTCAGATAGAAAATGAAAGAATTTATCTCAAGGAACTCTTACCATAAACCTTCCTTATGTTGTTTTAAAATACGGGAAACAAAACCTCATACCACAGGGACAAAAGGCATTACCCAGAACTTCTAAACAATAAGTCTAAGAATTAAGTTATGATAAGATGTATATACTACTGCGTTTTAGATAACATTCCTGTCTTATCAGAACCTCTACAACTCTAAGTTGTTTTTTTCTGTTTGATTGGTTTTTTTGGTTTGGGTTTTTGTTGTTGTTGGTTTTGTTTTGGTTTTTTTGTTGTGGGTTTTTTTTTTTTCTGGAATTCTGCATATTTCAGTTGTTACATACAATTGTAAGAAATACCACACTTCAAATTTTGTTCTCCTAAATCACTGAGATCACAGATTTCAGATCTTGAAAATACTCACCAGCACCCATAAGAAAACTAGATAAAAGTTATAGAAATATCAGAAGTGGTTTTGGTCTATTAACAGTTTTTTAAAAAGACAGGAAAGCCAGAGAATTAGAAGTCTATAGAAGCCTATTTTATAAATGAGATGGGGATAAGCAGTGTTTGGATTTCAGGTTCAGCTTTGGTGTGAAATATATGCTTACAAAAATACCATGCACATACAGGGTTCATTCAAAACCAAATGAGAATTCAATTCATGACTCTACAGTATTGAAAGTAGTTCCTTCCTCCTGCTGCAATCGTATTACTGTACCTAAATCAAAATGTACATGCTCACATTTAATAAGTATTTAAAGAACTTCCTTGAGTTGAGCTAGTCTGTAATTTCACAGGCAGTTATAAGATTAAATAGAAAGCATCTTAGGCAAACTATAAGAGTAAGCATGTGTGTGGGAGGGGGTTGCCATTCAAAATTACAGGAAACAGTCTGAAGAATGTACCTTTACGAAGTCTGGGGGGTAGACTCTGAAATATGCTGTTCTCCAAAGGCCATGGATTTTGCTTCAGCTGGTCATTAAGTACTTCCATTTTTGAAGTTTCTACTCTGTTATTTTCTATCTTTTTTTTTTTCTTCATATGCTCAACATGCTGTGCAGCTTCATGAGGATTTCTTTTTGTGAAGGACAAGTGAATGTAAATTGAATCACTCAGAATACCTGAAAGAGTCAAAAGCTTTCACTTAGGCTTTATCCACAGGTCTTCAGAGTACCTGTAATCTGTCCATCTGTACAAAGGCCTATCTGGAGGGAGCTATCTACCCCATGTCAAATACTCTTGCTCTTATATCCCACAAATGTTTAATCACACTATAAATACTCTTTTGCAGGGTTAGGTCTTACTTTAAAACGGGTTCTAAAGAAAAGGAGAAAGTAACAATTAACTGAAATTACACTTGAAACACACAGTCATTTACCAAAGCTGTTTTCTAGCAGGAAAGCAAATGGTGTACAGGAGAGGAGGAAAATGGATTTAATAATTATTTGAAAGAAAGCACCTAAACCACATCAGTCCTTTGAGAAATTTGACATGGCAGTTATCACACGAGTACTCTGAGGCATTGCTACAATAGGGTGAAGGAAATCATGTAGGGTACAGTATTGTTTTAAGATGTATCCAAAGCACAGATCTAAATCAACATTGGTTGCCTTGCAAAACCAGTGCCAATTAAGAAACAGGACTGATAATTCCCTTAGAAACAAGCACTAGATAATGAGCACAAAGTAAAAGATACAAGTGTATTTATACCCAGGTTCCAGAAAAATGTTACATAGGGTTTTTTTTGTATATAAACACTATCAAATTTTACTAGGATCCATACCCACATACAACAGAATCTGTATCCTACTTGCAATTACTCCTAAAAGGCAAGTGTCAAAAGAATAAAAAGTGAGTTTAGCAGAAAAGTTATCTGAAGTGTTACAGATGGGGAAAAAATAAATCCTATGGTTCAAATAACTTTACAATAAAGGATACGCACAATGAATGAGTTTGGAAAGGTTGTAAGTATCACTGATTAAGCATGAAGCAAGACAAACCTGTGACAGAGTAAGAACAAAGGTAATCACAGGATCAGTAGTGTTGAAGAAGAGGACAATAGTGCAACATGCAGAGGATGTGAGGGACAAAAACATGATGTGGGGGACAGACACCAAGGAAGAGCTGCAAGGAATCTCAGATATCAGTGTCAGATAGAAACATGTGACCTTCTGGGTATAGTACAGCAACTTCTGGGTGCAGTACTGCCACAGAACCATCTTAGCACAGTCAACCACAAATTATAGGCTATATTTATAGCCTGTGCTTTTAATCATCTGGTAAAAGGTATAAAGCAGGACTCTGTCATTAAATATTTAATAATATTTCTAGAAAATAAAATTCTCAAGCCAAACCGTGAGTTCTTTAGAAGTGAAAAGAATTCTTCCAAGAAAACTTGAATGTTAATGTTTCGTTATAACAGTGTGAGCACTTCAAGCTATGACTGCATTATAATACTGCAGGTGGTACCATCCGTTGTAGTGCAAACCTCGTGTTTCAGCTTCCATTCCTCTAATCTGACCCAGTACCAATTTGCTTTTACATTCAAAGACTAAAGGAGCTAGGCATATTTAACACATGGTTAACTTCATGCTAACATTAAGTTACTTCTTGTCTCAAAGTGTGCAGACAAGAGCATTTATTACTATGAAATACATTACTAGAATTCTAGGGAGTGGAGCAGAGCAACTTTGAATTCTTTTTCCTAAACTTACCTGAGTCTCAAACAATTGCTACATTACAAGTCATCTTCTTCTAAAATCTTTAAAGATACAGACTAAGGATTTGTCTGTGACTGAGTTTATATTGTTGCTAGAGAGCTTACAGTTCTGAACTATAAGGCTTTACCTAGAAATTCACTTGGATTATAGGAGAGAGGAGGTGCTAAAAAGGTACAGGTTTCACAGGAGTGGGAAACAATAGCCTATACCTATCTTTCACAATTAACACAGAACAAACTAATAATATGATTTCCCTAGAATTTGAATTCTTTGGTAATTTCACTTTAAAATACCTTAACATTCACTTTACACCAAGAAGTTCAGTTTCTGTGTGGCAGTACAACTTACCTCCAGTGAATTATTACTACACTATATTATTTCTACAACAACCAAATTTCTTATGATCCCTTCAAAAACCTCAAAGATCTAGCCCCTTAGCTACATAAAATCCCCTCACCCTCTAAAAAAACCAAAACAAGCAAACAAAACCAAACAACAAACCCCTCAGGTTAAAACCACATCATCAACAATTATCCACAAGCGTAACATACCATTCTCTTTCAAGAATTTAAGAGCATCTGAATATCCTTGCTCACAGATCTCTCCTAGTACCTGCAAGCATAGAGTAAGCGAGTCAGACAAATAAAAGGAGATTCAACTTAATCTCAAGTTTGCAGAATGAAAAGCCACCTCCTTCCACCATCCTTTCTTGCAAGAAAAATTGACATTAAGAATTGCTATAATTCAGCAGATTCGGGTTAATATGCCTACTGTGATGATGCACACATGAACAACTCTTGCAGCTACTACAGATGCACTGAATTATTCACCTGAAAGGATAGCAGGCTGACAGTTTGCAAGGATTTTGTTTCTTTGATTAGCCTTTCAGCAGATGCAAGCAACAATGAAACAGGGTGGCTTGCTTCCCTCACAGCCTTTTAAATTCTCAAAACTAAGAAAAAAAGTCAGCTGTGCAATTCTCATGCTCAGGTTTAGTGTTCCATATGAAAATATCTTACCAGATGAAACACCATCTCACCTACACAGTAATCCTAGATAAAATTTAAGAAATAAATAAACCCTACATAAGTAGAATTTAACATTTTTCTTCATGTGTCCAAAAAGCCTGCAATTAAAAAATGCTATAGCAGTCAGGGACATTACTCTCCTCTGTAGTATACCCCAAGCCAACTGACAAAGTCTGTTTTACTTTTTTCAGCCTCCAGAGTGGCAACTCAAGAGCATTTCCCTCATCAGATCTGTAATTAACAGTGCTTGGCAAAGTTTAAAGGTAACTTGCCTACGTGAAGTATTAATTGAGAACTTTACAAAACCATGAAGCTTCAGAACTTTTAAGTGCTGAAGAACCTGATTAGGAGGTAAACATGAAAGGACTACAAACCAACAATTATCAGTTATTAATTTACCAGTGTTGATGTTATGATAGAATCCTGTGCTAAATTCTAAATAAATACTGAAAGACAATAGCAGGACATGCATTTTTAGTATGAGAGAGACTAAAATAATGAGGATGAAGACAAGCTAAGAAAAAACTAGAAACTGGAAGAGAAATGTCCCCAGAAAAGCTTATCTGACTAGAAATACTAAGATTACTGTAGCTTTCTGTGAAAGCAATGCTTTTACATGGAAAGGTGTTTTAGTAACTACATGAAGGCAGCAACTTACCTTAGGTTCTGGTGGAAAGAGCGCTTGTGTTAAACGATAAAGGTTCCCCAGACTGAACTGAATGCTTGTGTTGGTCACGTTCATTTCATGAAAGTTGGCAGAATTCCCCTTTGGACAGATATCACACTCCCCTGCGAAAGGTGAAACTGTGATGGTATTCTTAGATTCATAGTGAGGTAAGTTGTCACTGATTCCTCCATCCACGTAGCGCTACAAAAATTAACAGAAATAAGAAGTCTCAAGGGATGAAAATTTCTAACCAGCAGACTTCCCATGCAAGAATTAAAAAGCACTTAAGACTAACAGAACAGTGTTTGCCTATCCTCCAAAGGTAAGCATTTTGAGTAGCAGGCTTTGTCCTCTAATGCCAGTTAAAAACCATTCCTACCTATCATTCCATAGATAGCCTATCAGTATTCTACTTGGGATTTTTCTGTATGTTTAAGAAAGAGCAAGTCCTTTTTAACAATCACAATGCTACACAACATGCAGAGAAAAAGCAGCACAGCTCTATCTTCTTCCTCAAAGGACAGCACGAACCAGAGCTATCCGGGTACTTAAAAAAAATACAAGAGTAGCTCTACACGTCAAAGCTCAAGTTCCATGATACTAAACCGTTCAGTTAGAGGAAGAGCAACTTAAAAATTTGATATAAAAGCATCAAAAATACTTGGACTTGAAAATGCAAGTAGAAGTGGGTAATGCTTCAGAAATCTTGCCAGCAATCACGGATTGTCTATTCTTTGACTGCAAGTTTAGAAGTTGTTTGCAGTTATGCCTATTTCTGCAGTTTTACTCCATCATCACCTCATGTTTTACGATCCAAGAAATGAAGTGTTCTATATTGGGGTAACTAATCTACAGTGCAGCAGCTACTGTGGCCAAAGACAAGCCCTCCAGTCACGCACCATAGTCATCTTTCCAGCAGGACCAATCTCAGCCAGTTTGTTCTGACAGTGTCCTCCACATTACCAGCTTTCCTGGTTTACTGGCTGAATTTCCCTTCTTCCTAACTAGGCAAGAGACGTAGCCAGTAGGTCCTTCTGAAATGTGCTTGACATTCTACTGTGTTTAAGCCCTACAGGAGTCACACCAAGCATGTGCAACTGTGGTATTCTTACCAAGTTACATCAAAAATGCTTCCTAAGCATTAAGATCATATGAAAATAAATGCAAAGATGAAAAGGACACAATGATTTCTGCCTTCCCCTTCCCTCAAAACAGGACCAAATAAAGGATCGCTTGCATGTTTTTGTACTCTGAACTAAGCCTTTTAAAATAACATTGTTGACTGATTACAAGAACTCAATAGCCAGATTAGCCTGGATCCACCTAAACCTTGGATTCAGTCCAACATCCTGTTTTCATAACACCTTTAATCTGGAAGAGTTAAAGAAGACATACAAGGTTTAGAAGTATAGATAAAGAAAAATCCCTATACAGTTCTAATCACTTTTGCTTAAATTTCAGCATGAAGAAGAAAATACATGTCTATCCTTGACCTTATAGCACTTCCAGCTTGCCTTGAGAATAATCTGTAATCAACCACTGTTAAAGATGTTTACAGTTTTCTTTCAATGTTCTTCCCCTCTCCTTGTGTAAGGAGCACCAAAGTTGAAAGGAAAGCAAACACAAGTTAGTACAATGCTAACAAAAAGCCATGAATGTCACTGCCTTGATTTGAAGGGCTTCCAGACCTGGTAATGAAAACACCTACAACCAACTACAATAACTTTTCTGCAGCTATTGCCCCTTTAATGGGGATTTTAGAAAACCCACTAGAGCCACAAAGTATTAAGAGGTTCTGTGGCAAACAGTTCCTGTGAAGTAACAGAACAGACTAATATACTGACACTTGACCTTTAAAAAAGCAATCTTTCTTACACTGAGTAAACATGACAGAAGGCATTGAAAAGTTTTATTTGTATCTAACTGCACATGCAACTTTAATCGAGTTTTAAGGCGAATCTACCTACAGCAAGGACACAAAGATATACAATAAACTCTTTAAGATTGTTTGGATGTTGGGTTTTTTTTTAAAAACCAATCATGTATAAGTGACTCTTCCCATAAGTCTGTCAAGAGGAATATAGCATTCTTCAATAAATATTTATCCAGGTTAAATGCTTGCTAGCTTAGAATGCCCTCTTTTAATTACTGCATCAGCAAGCAAGAAGTGTAAGAGAGAAAGAACATGCATTTGTGTTTTGCAGGTTGGAGAAGAAACATACAAAACGATTCTATGACAACAGATCTTCCACACATTTAGTGTTTCCTTGCTTTTTTGGAAAAGTTGTTGCTACAGTACTAGAAGCTATAATGAAGGTATTTATTTTACAGTAGGATAACTAAAAAAAAAAAAAATCTCAATATTTTCAGAATAGCTAGAAATACTTTTAGATCTTAACAGTGGAAACTTACCACACCTCTAAATGATGGTGGAATTAGGCCACAATAAATAGGGACAAATGAGCTACAGATTAAAGCCTGTAGGAAAAGGAGACCATACAAATTAAATGGCAATGGTTCCATTATTGAAATTATCATTTATCTTTATCTCTTTAGCAAAAACAACTGAGCAAGCAACTAAAAAAAATCCCCAACAGGTACACTTGAATAAAAAGAAGGGGGTGGGGGGTGGTGGAGGTATTATCGATCACTATCTTAAATAGGATGAGGATATTCCACATTTCTTTTTAGAATATAACCACACTCAATCTAAAAAAAAAACCAAAACAAACAAACCTATAAATTCACTAAGAGACCATTTCTGGAAATGCTGATTAGGAAGAAAAAGTTTATGATCATTCAGTCAAGCTATACATTTTATGAGTAACTAACTGGAGACAGAAACATCTACACTCTGGGATCATGGTAATCTAACTTTGTAACTGATACTAAGAATTTTAATAAACTATTTTTGACTGTTTCTTGTCCACTTCTTTTAGAAGAATGACCTTACATCCTTCATGAATAAGAATGGTTTTTAGTTTCATTAGATACACTACACTTTAAAGGCATTTATCCTTTTAAAGATTGATCCCTTGCACCTACTCACTAAACCAGCTGATACATCGACTGAGAAAGCTACAAAGTGAATTTAACATAATGAAGCTTAAATTCTTCTTTAAAATACTGTCACAATATCATGAAATGTATAAAGTAGAAATCCAATAGATGACATGAAATGAATTTAGGATTACAGAAACCTTTAAAAGTTGTCAGAAATAAACATACCTGGACAACTTCTTCTTTAGAGTTAAAATTAGATATCAATGCATTTTTACCGTCTGATACTCTGGTTAGTGAAATACACAGTCTGCCCGATGACAACTGGTGAGTGTTTTCTGGAAGGTTTCTCATCAGTCCATCTCTTATTATCTTTATCACATTAAAGGAAGGATGAAGAGGACCAAGATTTCGCTTTCTAGCTTCTTTGGCTAACGCCAGAACATCTGCGCAAGCTTGAGCTGAAAATAAAATCCATTTAATTTGCAAACAGAAGATATGTCAAAACACATAAAATACAATTGCAGGGAAGTAGCATGTACAGAGCACCAGCTTTTCTCTCTGATTGCTAGCATGAAAATTCAAGAGCTTTTTAATAGGTAAAGTAACTGTCTATAGAGTTTAGGAATTTTAATAAATATATTAACAGAGTTTAGGAATTTTCTAAGAGGGAGGGGAAAGTCACTTTAGACTTTCAAATAGAACCTGTGGTAAAGATCCAGCTACTGATTTACTTATGTGGGTAATTTACACCTGCGGTCTACGTATAAGATGCTTCTGTTAGGAATTTCAGAATTCAGAATTTTTCAGAATATTGCCTTTCAGAAATTTCAGAAACACATTCTTGAAGAAAAAATACAGATGAGAGACCTTGCATAAGCTTGTACACGTAGACATATTCCATGTGCAACATCCATAAAAACCTACAGTGCATGATTCACAGATTGAAGGTCCGCAGTGTTGGTGCTGAAGAAACAAAGCACCTGGGTTCATCACAGCTACTAACTCTTATTGGACCTGTTGGTACCATTCATTTATATATAGACATGATAAAGGGAACATTAAATGTTATCTCACAGTAAGGAACATCAGGAGGTAAGTTTTTAAAGCAGTAGGTAAGGAAAGTGGAGAATTGTAACACCTCTCATGCAGGTCTGCACCTACACAGGTACATTTTTACCAACCTGTGACATATAATTATTTCACCAATTAAATCAGCATTTGGGAACTAGATCAAACCACTACAAGATGTGACTGTTCCCAAAGAACACAAACATAATTTTAACAACCACACACCCAGTCATAGTACGAGCAGCAGCTCATCTACATGCAATGTTTTGTTTGAATTTTTACTGTCACATTTCTCCAGGGCATACTTTGAGGAAGTTGCCTGATAAGCTTGTCAACTTGGTAGAGGAAAGGGGGTGGGGAGGAAGGTCAAAATGCCAGGTTATTACCCTGAGTGATAACTACAAGGTCATCCAAAAATATTTAGAACTTGCATAGACTCCTTCTAGATTAAGTAGGATTCAACTTATCAAGTGTGAGCACTGCAAACAACTTTTCTAAGCCTTTAAATTCAGATGAATTTCCAAACGTACTATCTTTCTACAATGACGCTCCCCCCCCTCAAATAGCAATACCTAAAGCCTTCTCGTTCTTAGCATGGTAAACCACAAGTCTACGTTCAAAAGTATCTCAAAACGCTGAAGTACCAGACATACTCCCATTTTTACCAGTAACTTTTTTGCCATTCCACCCTTCCAAAGTGAAGACTTGAATCTGCTGATACCTGTACCCTGACCCCACCTCCCACCCCAGAAGACAGTAAACAATTTAGATGTAGATCAGTGGCCATGGTCAAATATATGCTTGTGTTAGTAAAACACATTTTACATGCAATTAAAAAATTGGCACAAGACATGCTGGGAAATGAACAAATCACTTCCAGAAGAAGTTAAGCAGACAGTTTTAGCAGCTCTGTTTCTAATGCATTCAGATATAAATCACCATCTCCATTTTTTTTTTTCCTTAATAAACTAATTTAGCAATGTTCAATATTCTCAGCTTTCTAAAGCAGAAAGCAGGCATGTTTCAGGAGTATGAGACACTGCACTACCAGAACTCTGTCTAGGAACAGCAGTCTTAGCCTGCATATTCATTTCCTTTTGCAAAATAAGTACACTTTTGAAAGCTTATGCACTAAGTAAATGACTTGTTCTAAAAACCAGACCAGCAGCGCTGGGTACTTGAACATACAAGCAAACAAATACACACACTCTCACTTCTCTGCTAGGTCTTGATGCATTTTTTCTAGCTAGCATCCTGCAAACTGGAGCTCAAGCTAAAGTTTGAAGCATGGTAGTATCTTCACTCATCTGCACCACAGGCCTCTTTCTGCAGAAAAAAAAATACACCAACAGTGCCCTCTACCAACCCTGTGTTGTGATTATCTACCTCACACTATAAAAAACGTAAGGAAGTATCAGCTCACTTTACATACCTCATTAAAGGGGTGCAAAACTGAGGACCTGTAACAGTTTAGATTTGAACTCCTCTCATTTCAACTTACTTTCAGAAGATAACTACTCATCAGGATGAAACTTGGTTTCACAGTTTGCCTATCTCCTCCATGTAAAAGAATTTCTACATTTGAGGTAGACTATAAGGGGGAGGGAGGGGAAAAAACCCAAAGTAGTTTACATATTTTGTTTATTGTAACCTATTTTTAGTATGAGAAGGGCTCCAAAGCAAAAAAATAAATGTTATGTCTACCCAAGTTTAAACGCTGCTCATTTTTAGTTCAACAGACTTCAATGTATTCCACCTTCTTTCCCTTCTCCCTGCCTTCCTCAACAAAATACAATTACCTCTTAAGCTGGTGTTATTTCAAAACTGGATCTTCTCAGAAGGGGGCAGAGGAATAGACCTCAAGCCAGACTGGGATTTTAGGCAGACCTTGCTACACCTGTTCTATTTAAAATACAAGAGTGCTAAAGAAATGAATGTTTCTATTAAACGTGAACTGTTTCTAGTTATATTTCTACTTTCCCAGATAAATATCTATATTCCTATTTTATATGGTTAAATAACTTAATTCGTTTCCCGCAGAGCAACACCTGACATAATTACAGCACCCCCCAAATCTGTTCTCTTCAGTGCCCGACTAGATGACTGAAATGACAGATCTCCATGGGGAAGATCTAACAAGAGGAGTGCACCTTAACAGTTCCAGTCTGGAATAGCCTAGGACGCACTTCATCCTCAGAAGTCATCTCTAAGCTTGTCCCTCTACCTTCTCCCAATTTCAATGAAGAAAACTTCCTCCTTAGTCTGGAAAAGTACACCCATTCAATAGCTAATGTTTACATTTATTCAAACTTAACAATTCTACAGACTCTCAGTTTGCCTATGCAACAGGTAACACGAAGCACAAAGAAAATCCTTTATTTAACATCAGGCTACAAACCTGTAAAAGATGAAATATGCACATCAATTTCAGTTAAAAATGCTGTTCATATGTATGTACATAGGCACCCCAAGAGTATTATGTGCATCGTAAACGGGGCTGGGTCCAGTCAAGTCTTGAACATGGGTGTATCTTCTCAGTTTGATGAATTTACAATGATTTACAGATTTTACAGTGTGGCTGGTTTTGAAGTGTCTCCCAACATTCCCTAGTGGTTTCCAGAAGAACTACACTTGCTTATGAAATACAGTACCTTGGGCAATGACTGCATACATACTAGCTAGTCTATATCAGAGAAAAGTAAAAATCTCAGATGGCACATCGGAAGGGAAAAGCAAGTAAATAAATTCAAGTCCACAAGTCTCTATCACAAAAATGCTAAAAATTTTAAGAGCTGTTAGTAACACATACTTTCAAGTAAATAATGTACATTTTTGTGCTTAAGAGCACTTCAAATATTTAAAGCAGCTTCCTTCTTAAAATCACTGACAATGACTCAAGACTTAATATTGGATACATTCTGAAAATAAACAGTCATTGTGTATAAATACGATTTGTTTGAAAAACTGATCGCAGACATAATAACTCAAGTGTGTTAAGACATTTGCAGATAAATTAAATTAAAAAGTTTAAGTAGAATATGTTTTTTCCCAAGCTTTGAGGAAATTAAGCATATGTGATGGAGATCAGTGGCTAAGCAGCAGGGACGAGCATTTCACAGCATTACTCTCCTGCATGTACAGAGAACTTCTGTTCATTTTACTTGGCAAACTGTTCCCTTGGAAATTTAAAAGCAAATCCCAAACTTGATATTTTACTTGTATCAAGCTCACTTTAATATCTAGCATGTCTACTTCACTAGGTAAGTGTATAGTTTGGTTCTCATGAGCCCTACATACCTAAGAGTAAGGTATACTTTTCCTACTGCTAGAAAATAAACACTTCACAAGTAAGACTATATTTAGTCGCAAACTAACATCTTTTATCTGGTATAAATCCAAAACAAGATTAACTCTACTACTTAATCACAATTAAAATCAGAGAGTTTAATCAATCCGATGTTTCTAATCATATACCCAAGCGATCTATGCAACATACACTGTGCACAGATTAAAGAGGAAAAGCATGTTAAAGCTAACCTAAGCCCTGACCTTAACTCTCTTAGCCTACCCCAAGAAAGGAGAACCTTTAGAGGAAGCAAGTTAAAGCCAACTGAAGCTTTATGGGCACAGGTCACTACAGAGGAGATGCGTTAAAGTGTAAAGATTTTGTTTCAGACCAATAACGGAGTTAGTCTTGCTTGCTTTGAAGGCTGTCAGGATTGTGCTACACCCACACACACCTCTCCCAACAGTTTTTAACTCCTCTCCTTTGCAGGAAGATAAGGGCAGTTGTCACCAACCCGGTATTAGCGACGCGGGGGCCAGGAGGAGGCACAGGCACTGCTCAGGCGGGCACACGCATCTGTCCCTGGACCCGGGGTAGGGAACTCCCACCGTTTCACTACTCAGCTGTTACAATCGGATCAGGCACGGCCAAGACCATTTCTGGAGTCCAGAAGGCTGCTGAATACCGATCCGAGATGAAGGCACGGTAACTTGGCCACCTGCCTCTTCCCCCGCCCGCAAGGAAACACGGCTTTTGGGGGTTTAACTCGGAGCTAAGATGTTCACAGAACGAGACATAGGGGAACAGGAAAAAAGGAGAGCCCGGCACCCGCAGGGCCATCTAGCCTGTTCGGACTTCATTTCCTAAAAGGTATCACGTTGCCTTTTGGGGGCAGAACACAAGAAAAGAGAGAAAGAAAGTCAACCCGGCCGGGAAGGGCAGGGCAGGGCAGGGCAGGGCAGGGCAGGGCAGGGCAGCTGAACGCGCCCGACCCCGCGGCTGTCCCCGCCACTCCGCAGCGCTAGCAAGCCCAAGCGCTCCATGGGGCCGGAGCCGTGCCGCAGCCGCCCTCCCACCACCGCGGCCGCAACGGCAGCCGAGCCGGCCGGGCCCCCCCTGTCCCTTCGCCCTCCCCTCAGCCTGCCGCCCCGCTCCCTTCAGCCCGCCGGACCCCCGCCGCCAGAAGCGGAGCCGCTGACCCAGAGAGCCGCCTCCGACGAGCACAGCGCCGGCGAGCGCCCCGGCGGAGGCGCCGTAGATGTGCCGGGCGTCGCGGATGACGTGCGGGGCACGCTCCTGCAGGCAGGTGGCGGCGCCGATGTGGTAGACGCCCAGGAAGCCACAGCCGGCGAACGAGACGCTCCACCCGCGCTCGCGGTCCAGCATCGTCGCCGGCGGGCGAAGCGCGGCGCGCGGGCAGCGAACAAGCAGAGGCAGCTCCGGCGGCCCCCGAGCGAGCGACTAGGGCAGGGGAGGCCGCCCGGCGGTTTACCCGGCAGCCGCGCCCCGATCTGCCGGGCCGCCCGGCAGCCAATCCCACGCTCCCGCTCACCCCGTCCCGGTGGCCTAAAGCGCCCCAGCCAATCCGAGGGGAGATGCAAAGGAGACCACGCCTCCTCTCACTCCCACCGCCCTCGGCAGAGGGAGGCCGCGCGGCTCCGGCGGTGCGTGACCGGCGCCCCGCGTGGCACGGCGGCGGCTGCCTCAGCCCCGCGTCTCTTGGCTGCCTCAGCCCCGCGTCTCTTGGCTGCCTCAGCCCCGCGTCTCTTGGCTGCCTCAGCGCTGCCTCAGCCCCGTTTCCTCAGGCGGCCCCCGCGGGTCCCCCATGCCCTCCTGCCCCCGGCGCCCCGCCCTGCGGCGCAGCTGACTTCTCCCGGCGCCAGCGAGTGACTCGGTCCCGCGGGGCTCGCCCCGCACACCCCACCCAGAGCCGCGGGCCGCAAGTAGGGCCCAGGCTGGGTTAGCTGCGGCTCCCGCAGCCGGGCTCCGGTAACGCTGAAACGCGCCCTTCGAGTCTTCGGACAAGAAAAGAGGACGGCGCTGGGTTCTGCGGCTGCTTCCAGTCACGGAGGGGTGGTTTGCGCAGGCTGTGCAAGCAGCGGGAGGTGCGGGTTTAGCGATTATCCTGATTATCCGAAGCTCCAAGGGATATATATTGTGCTAGCGTGTACGCTCTTTTGTAGTCTATGACATAAGAGCAAGCACAGTTTAATAATCCTGTAATAAACTTGAAAAGAAGGAAATTCGTTATGCTAATACTCGGTTTATAAAGGGAAGATTACAGAATAATCTTTTTTTCTGAGTACCTCAAACCATTAACTTACACAATTCTGTGTTCGCGTTCTACCAACATTTTACCAACAGAAGCACGAGCAAAGCAGCTAAATGCCATTTCAAGCCTACAACAGTGTCATCTAACTACAGTTTCAATAGCGCCCGTCTGACTGATCCATCAAAGCCAGGCGTCAGGTACTGATGGACTTCTGGAGGTCTCCCTATAGCATCTTTAAGACCTCCAGAAAATCTGAAGGACACTGGTAGAGTAATTGGCACCAGCTGATCAATAGGCACATTTATTAGCACAGCACTGTGTGAAATCTATTTGCTCCTTAATATGCCTGTATGAAAAAGGTGCTGTGTTGGTGTGGACCCACCCTGACTCTTGTCTACATCAAGTGTAGCAATACCATTATGCCTTCAGCTCTGCAGACTATTTTCCTCACCACTAGTTCAGGTATTTCTGTGGAGTGCTGCATTGCAGGCCAGAAATGTGCCCTAAATATTCCCTGCTCAAGTCCTCTTGGAGGTCTTACATCCATCTGAACACATCCAGGCAGGGTTTAGCTCCCTGTAAAAGGTGCTGGTTTCTTCTAAAAGGTTTAAGAGGAACTGGTATTTCCTCCTGGTATGTGTCTCCTCTCCATCACCATAAGCTGAGTTTCCATTAGGCTCCTGCTGCAATGCTAGTGGAGATTGAGTGGCTCAGAAGGGACTTCACAACAATCACCGTGCCTGGCAGGGAGCTCCTCAGAGCTGGACTATGAAAAAAAACCCCAACACAGAACAGCATGTCTGAAATCTAGGATTTACTTGCCTCACTCAGTGCTGTAGAAAACCTCTAGCTACGTGTGTGCACCATCATATCTTAACAATGGGATTTAAAAACATCTGGAGAGAGCCTGAGAGGAGCTGATACTTTCCAAATACATCTTGGAGAGGTTGTGTTGTGCATTTTTTTATTTATACAAAGTGCACTGCCAGGAAGAGAGAGCAGGATTCAGGCTCTTTTTCAATCTGAGTGGGCTTGAAGCCATACTGAGCAATCGCTAGACAGTTTTACCAGGAAGACCTTGAACATGTCTCAGACAAAACACTATGATGAGGGACTCAGGATTCTGCTTCTAAGTGAGCACCACTGGGCCATACTTCCATTTTTTTCCACCTGCAACTTAGCTCTCCAGCCAGCTCTTTCTTGTTAGGCCACGTATCTTCATCCATTTGTTGTCCCACTATTTCAAGGAGCAGAGCAGAGAGTGTCCTAAATCCAACCCTGCCTTCATTTAAGAAAGAGGAAGGTGTCAGACCATACCCATTTCAGTTCACAGGGAAGAAGGGGGCTGAAAAGGGAGAGGAACCCACATCCCACGCTTGCTAGGAGAGTCCTGTTTCTTTAAAAAAGTGACTGTGACCCCTATCTTTTTTCCATTCTCTCCTAAAGGAAAGGGCCAGCTCCGCTGTCTTTCGTATTCTCTCCATGTGTGCTCTCATGCTATTTACTTAGAGCTTAAGTGCCAGAGACTTCCATTTCTTAATCCGTGTTTTTGGACAAGAGACACTGAGGTGTTCACAGAGGGACGTTTCTGAACATCTGCCAAAATTTGTCAGGGAGAGCCAGTTAAATGGCAGGGGAGCAGGGGATTTTCAGAGCATTATCCCATCAAGAGATTTTTCAGGGCTAATCTCAGTTTTGCTGGTAGACAACAACTCCATTTAAAAATATTTTTTTTATCCTTAAACAGTCACTAGAAGGCTGTTCCTGAACCTCATTTCATGAACAATTAGGAGGAGGCTTACCATAAAAATGATACATGGCCAGTTCATAATAATCTGCTTTTGTAATTTGTCCTATTACATTAGTATCTCCTGTATGTCTCTGACAGTGTTTGCAGTGATAAGCCTTACTCCCTGCCACTCACATTCTGTCATAACTCACACAAGGGAACTTCCTCTCATGAGAAATGAGCTACAAATGCTCCCTGACCAGTACTGGAACCAGTCCTTCAGATGGAGTTTCACTAGAGCCATACCCAGTCTTTGCTAGGGAAGCTTAATCACTGATTCTGATTACTTATAATTGTGTTATTATCAGCTGATTAATTCAGGTCCTTCCCCATCTCAGTTTAGATACTTTTTTTATAATGTATTGCAGTTCCCCAGTACACAACACAAGGTTTGTCCCGACACTGGACTGGCCTTCCTGCATATGCCTACTCTTTCTCAGTATCTGTTTTTATCTCCTTGGGCTGCTCCCAAACAGATCTTGCAATTTCTTCACTACAGCATCTACACTGCAGCTTAGCAAATAGCTTCTCATGGGGGGGAGGGGAAATAAATCAGCTGAGGTACATAATGACAGGCTGGATCCCACTTCCCTTCCCAGCAAAAGCAGCTGCCTCATCAGAAAGGTAGATCAGTTTGACACACTGAACCTTTGGATAATCACTGGCTATCTCCTCTCCCTGTTATCTCCAGCCCTATAAAGATAATTGTCCTTCCTCCCAAAACCTGTTATAATCACTTCTTTTTCTTTCCTTTTTTTTTCCTCCCCCCACATTTTTTCAGTTTATTAGTTTAATTCCAATTACCGGTTTAGCTGCCCTGCACATAGCTGCTTAGGATAAAGCTCCTGGAACTAGCTCTAAAATCTGGGGCATCTGAGAAAGCTGACGCAACCTTGTCACAAACACTACCAACTAACCCTACTGCTGTTGGACAACACGCAGTTTCAACATTGTCCCGTTTATCTCAAGTATCACTACATATATCATGCTGTGATCTGTGTTGCAGACGTATCCAAAATCCTTTACTGAATCCAGTCCATAATAATTTCCCCATAACTCCAGGAATGTGAAGTAAGACCTGAAAGGCCAGGTGATGAAAATCTAAGATCTACCAGGAACCCTACACGTTTCTCAACAAAAATTTTTAAACAGACCTCAACCCAACCCAATGTATGGCATATAAATTTGGCAGACATGCCATCTGTCCATCATTTAACTACCAAAAGCCTATTCCTTATTCCTTTTCATTTAGCTACTATGTTAATTATGATGTAGGCATGTAGTTTTCTTAAAATACAGATTAAATCAAATCTACTGTAAAAGAAGAGAGAAACTGATGGTGCATTTGTAAATTGCCTTTAACTCTTTAGAAGAAGGGTACCATTTAAGTACTAGGCTAGCTGAAGGCATATATATATCTATTTATATATATACACACATATATATTTATAGGAAAAGGAACCACACAGGACAGAGCACTATCAGGAGGTAACACGAGCACTAATGGACAGGTGGCAAGTCATCAGGTTTTCAAAAGCTGATGAGAATTTCTGGCATTGGAAAGAGGATATGAGCTCCAAGAGCAGATAGCTAAGCCCCACTTGGAAACAGCAAATGTTTTCTATGATCTTCCTGACTTTCAGAGGTTCATTAGTAATCCTTGATCTCTCACTTTTCATTTTAGAAGAAATTGTTGTATCGGGATAGCCATTTTCGTGGGGGAGGTGGAATGGGATGCAGTAGTGAAATTGGCTCAATATCACTCATCAAGGCCAGTTTGAAAGTTGGAGAAGCCTGATTTACTGAATGCTATACCAGAACAATAGCCTAGCACTTCTCCAGAAGGATGACAAAGTACCTACTAGAATTTCTGGAGCACAGGAAAATTGCCTTAACTTTCTAGTACAGTGTGTCATAGGTGTGTGTGACATTATTCTGGCCTTATCAAGTGCTAATCTACCTAATCTAAAAACATCAGGGCCTCATCTCTGCCTAACACCTTTCTGTGATTGCTCTACTACGAAAATTTTCTGTCGAAACACAAAGCGTTTGTTGGCGCAGTTTAGGTGCCTTTGATGCACCTTTGTCTCATTATAGAAATCCTTGTTCTCTCCCTAAAATGATTAGAAGAGCAAAACCAAGGGATTGCTTACTCTCCCTTATACGGGGCACTGCAAGTTTAACCCTCTTGTTTTGGTGCATGTAGGGGAGAAAAAGTATGAGCTATGCTGTCTGTTATTCAGGTAACTCCTGTTCATGTTGCCCTGAAGATGCCAATCTGTCACAGAAATCATAATCAATAACAGGGATTAATTTTACTCCTTTGGTATCACTATCAGCCTTTACTGTTTAAAAAGCACGAGGAACCCCAGGGCAGGAATGGAGAAGTGTTGAGTGACAGCAGGAGGTAAGATGAGGACAGACACTGATCATAGCCTGGACAAGGAATCCCATTACAGTCCTTGCGCTGAGGCCCCACGTGCACACTGCCCCGCTCTCGCCACTGACTTCTGCTTCAGGGCTGTACACTGGGGAGTGGGGATGGAGAAAGGACATTTACATTTTCCTGGCCAAAATAAGTGTTCACAGTTTTTAATCTGTTTGCAGCACCAACTGAAATACCCTCACTACACTCTATACTGACCTTCACAGAGAAACTACACTTGGCACAAGCATCATTCTTGTTCCACTATTGGCTTCCAGTTCTGTTTAAAACAGTGATATCAACCAGCAAAGACACAGCACCTTGTGGGGATTTTTTTTTTTTTCTCTTTGCATGTCCTATCATGGCCCATTAAGCTTGCAAAGGTCTCAAGTTAAATACTCAGGTTTTTTTGGCGAGAGACGGAAAGTAGGTCGTTGTAGTGAAATGCTTTTCCCTTAAGCCTGATCTTCTAGTGTTTGAGTCAGACTTTGGGCTTTGGGTTAATAGTCTGGTGATTATGTTCCTAAGTGATCACAGTAGTGCATAGTAAAGCTGTAGAAATTTAAGAGTATGATCTCAAAAGTCAGTTTGTACACATTTAATATAGTAGATGCTGACATTTTGGGCAGTTTTAGTGCAAAGCTTCCAAGCTTCACAGCATAGTCCTAATTATTGCTTAGAACTGACTTAAGAGGTCTGTTCTCAGAGTTTTAGTTGTGGGCTAACAGGCTCCAGTTTGGGCAAAAAGAAATCAGCTATGAAGATCTATATGAAAGGAACAACACAAACTCTAAACTCAGATAAAGCAACCTCTGGGGTCCTCTGTAGGCTTCTGCCATAATCTTTTTTAAAGGAAAAATGAAAAAAAGCACCCATTTAACACACCTTTTGCTAGGATCCAACACTAAGTCGTTCTTTAGAGGTAGACCCCTATTTCCTCTGTAATATGGCTGAAGCATGGGGGTAGTAGGGCTAGATTTTGAAAAATCTCTTTACTCCAAGTGTTGTGGGAGAGAGAAACTAGGTAATCCAAATTTAGAAAAGGTAATACAAAGCATGTGTTAACTAACAAACCAGAATGAATGCATTTGCCTTTGACCAGCTTGCTTGTAAACAGATCTCAGGGCTGTAGCATGTTTTAAGCACCAGCAGGTAGAGGAGAGCAAGGGGCACGTGCTATGTATCATGTGCTCAGCATCCCTGTGCTGCTGGCACAGGTCTACTTAATCCACAGTCCGTGTAATCCACTCACCAGTAATCAAGAGCTATCCACCTCATGCTAAAGGAATGAAAACAGCACTCGAGTTCTGTGACCAGTCTGGCTGTGTCAATTTATTTCTGATTTGCAAAAGCAGGAAAAACCCTCCAGCATGGCATATTGGAGGGTGGCTGTAAACCAGTGTAACTGTTTTTGGGAGGAGAAGCAATGAATTTTTAGCTCTGGAATTCCTTGGTGTGATCTGTGATTTTCATTCTCAAACAGAAAAATCCTGAGAGTTAAAATTTGCTTCTCAGGTCTGGTATCACAACCATTGCCTTTACTCTTCATAATTTTGAAAGTATTGCATAGAACAAATAGCCTAACACTATTTCACATGAGCCTGGTCTGTTTTGTTGGTTGGCTGGGTTTTGTATTTTCACCCTATTTTCGTTTCATAACTTTCTGGCCTGATGATGTATGTGGCAACAGTTTATTGCAAAAGGTCCCGTGCAGTTTTATATATCCTACAAATAAGACACAGCAATGATCATGCCCATTGCTAACTTGCAACCTAGTTTTTTGTTTTATTTTTAGTTACTTTTGAAGGATTTGTTATTCTTTAAGACAGAAAACTAAGAAAAAAAAAAGAGAATGGCTGACAAACTCTGGGGGAAATTCAGGTAGACACCAGAGTTAGTGTTTTCAAATCCTGTCTTGCAATGGGACTACTGTCAGCTCTAAAGCTGTGTCATTTCTATATTAACTATACTATTATTTTTAATTATAATTAGGTATATTACTATATCTGCGAACTGCTGGGTGGCAAATAATGTTGCATCTTAATGACCTAATATCTTGTAATAAAAAGGCCTAATAATTAGTACCTCACAACAGCTGCTGAAGACAGATTCTCAGTAAAGCCTGTCGCTGTTTATACCGGGAGCGGAGAGATGCAGCAACACACAAATTCAGCAAGAGAAGGCAAAAGAAGCAACTTTATTAATTTCTAACCCTGTTTTATATACCCTAGCCCCACAGGGCGATGGGTCAGTGATCACCCATCTCCTAGGGGGATTGGCTAAAGTCCTACAACACCCATTCCAAAATATTTTTCCAATGTACCATGAACAGAACTTAGCAAAACACCAGGTGTTGGTCCAGCTTACAAAAACCATCCTACTGTTTTTCATAACACTGGTGAGAAAGGCAGGATTCTCACCGAATATTGTGAGACCCTGAGAAAATCCCTCTGCTAGCAGCTTTCCAGCATCCACAAAAGCCCTCCCCTTGGTCTTGTCCTAAGAAAAGACTTCAAACCTGTTTTTGCTCTGAAGACTAGTTATTTGTCATCCCAACTCCAAGACCAATAGTATTTAGGAAATTATTATATAGATACATACATAGGGAGTAATTTCTCTATCAGTATATTTCCCAAGAGTTATGAGGCATTTTGAATCTTGTCTTACAGCACAATGATCTATCAGCCAGGTAATACACATGAAAATTATTTTATGTTCACCTTCTTGCAGAGATTCCCATTCTGCAGTGAAACTGTGGGCACAGAAACAGCTGGCCTTACCTTCAGCACCTCTGAGAGGTAGAAACTTGTGACAACAGTGTGGAACTAACTTCTGTAATAAAAGGAACTTATTGTTTGTGTAATTAGTAACTGGAAAGCTGATTATCATGCATTAGTCCCTTCTTAACATTTGAAAATGTGGTAAGAAATTCTGGAGAGGAGATTATGGAGCTGAACATGCTGTCAGCAGAGTGTGTGGGTGGGATATAAACATATGCACTCTGCATAAATACAGGCCTTTATTATAAGTAGTCCTGCTTCCCTTGATTCTTTAAACACCAAGGATTTGAAATTCTTGGATTTTTTCATTCCAGTTGGAGAAGGGAAGAAAATGATACCAAACAATCACACGCTGCAGATGGCTAAACCAAGCCACAGGCTGTATGACAGAACCATGTAGCGCCAGCACAAAAGGAGCACTGACTTCACAAGTGCTGCAGAAGGTTGCCCAAAGGAGTTTGTGCAGTTTGCCTTGCAAAGCAAAAACTTCTGGTGAGCTTTTGGGCAACAACATCAACCTGGACAGTCACTGCCAGCCCTCTGTCACCCTTGGCTGTGCTAATACCAGCATCCATGCACAATGGACTAACTGGAGGAACTACACTGCCAGGAAATAACTTTTTTTCCTCTGGGGTGTTTCTCAACTTAAAGCATTCTGCTGCTGAACAGAGAACCACACGTGGCTTCACTGTGGGCAAGTTTCCTTGCTGCATGTGTAAGCCAGGTCACCTGGGGAAAGGCATTTGCTGGCATGTAATGGAGAGAGAGGGGAGCTGAGAGACTGAGGGTGGGAGGGAGGCAGCCTAGATTGGGGTGATGCATACTGTGTGCTGCACAGTGACCTTTCCAATCAGCCATATGGGAGATTTGAGGGACTTCCTGAAAGTTATCCCTGTATTGTGAAGATGTTGGACAACTGTCTGCTGCCATTGTGGCCAGTCACACTAAATCAATTCTGTAGCCTCTAGGCTTCCTAAAAAGAAAGAAAGAAGTGACAACTTGGGAGTCTGCCTTTTCCCAAAAGATCTCTGAGGACCCTGTTTGTGGAGCTGGAAATTCAGAGGAACTATTCCACAACACAGAGAAGAGTGGCTGAAACCACCAGAGCTGCATACAGCTTCATCTATGGATCAACCAAGTATGTTACAGGAGTTGTTGTAAATGACCTTCCTCAGCCTGGACCTCTGGTTTAATTGTTGAATTATAGTGCAAGGAGGACTTGGGGAAGGCTTCTTATCCTATAGCTCTGCTTTAACAGGACTAGAGAGCTTTTTCCTTCTGTCTTTAGAGGAAGGATGTTACTTAAGGTCAGTGAGGAAGGCATCTAAGCTATGCATCTCTCATTGGCTTAAAGTAATGTCCTGGTTTGAGGTCTGTTATAGGTCTAAGGGGCTGCCCTGACCCTAAAACGTGACAAGTAAGCATCTGTCCCCATCATCATCCTGTCAGTTCTCTTAGGCACCTGACTGTGCAAGTCTCTGTCTATTGTCAATTCCATTTTGAAAAATTCTTCCCAAGTATTGCACAGAAAATTTTGGCACAGTCTTAACTTTAGACTGTAAATTTTATCCCAGGGGATCAAGTGTTTCAAGAGAGGTGGTGGAAATACTCAGTTCCTTTTGTTGTCCTAATTGCCATTTCATTTTCATCTAGATAGCACTAGATACAGTCTAGATGTTTAGTAGGCAAGTAATCTATACAGCAGAAAATGAGAACTCGTTAAACTCCCAATTTAACCAGGAATCCTACAGAACTTCACAACTGGGAAGAATAAACTGTAGAAATCCAGCATCACCAGTTGTTTAAATGCCATTATAAATCAACAACTCCTTATCCATTGGTAGCAGGATTTAAAAATAAATGCCAGGTTCAGATATTCAATTGTTGCAAATCACTGCACTCACATTTCAAATCTGGTGGTGAATTTGCATTTAGTTTTGGAAACTGGCAAACTGCTCTGCTTGAGCAACACACATTTGGAGTGGTGCCCTTTACATCAGTGATGCTTTAGAGTGAGAAAAATACCAAACACACAAAGTGTTGTTCTGTTCACATAAAATAGGACAGCAGTGATGAGTTGGAAGGAGACATGCCACCTATGTGGCGTAGCTGCCTGAACTTCAGTTGAGGAGTAGGGATAACTAGAAGAGAGGCTGCAGGTAGCTGTGGTATGAAGTGAGGAGGGAGCTATGAACATGCTGCCCTTAGTGGTGAATGACAGGATGGGGACTACTGCCATTCTCCTCTTCCACTAAAACATGTTCCAGAGAAGGGGGCTCTTGCTTCATCTTTGAAGGAAACAGCAAAGAGGAGGACCAAAGCTAGGGGCAGACAGCGAGAGCAGAGATTAAACACATCTATGTAGTCACATGAGTTGTCTTCTACATGTGAAATGCTGAGAAGTTGCCTGGTGTCCCCAGTGAATGATTAGTATGTTCAGACCAATGCAATTTTGAAATGGTTGTATGAAAAGGAATTTCTTATAGTACGCTCAAACTCACGTTCCAATCTTACAGTGCTAAGTGAGGTCAGTGCAAGTCTTCCTTTTGACTAGACACCCTGGAGTGCATCTTTTAAGCATAGGCATAAGGCTTTGGAGATTAAGGCCTGGGTTTCACACAAAAACAGTACAGGATGTGATGGCAAAAGAACATTAAACAACCACCTCTCTACAAAGTAAGCACTTGTCAGGACTTGCCATTTCTCTAACTGTTGTGCAACAATCTTCTAAGCAACTCAGCAGGACAAATTACTGAGGGATTTGACAGCACAGAAGATGACAATTGAAAGATAGATTCCCCCTCCATCCAGTCATTGATCCTTAAAATGTAACTCAGGTTACTCCTTCAGCTAGAGACAATTTGCATAAGCAACATTAGCATCATAGTCTGCATCATTCAAGAAAATTCTATTGGCCTCCACAGGAAGAGATTGAAGGTGTCATTTAAAACACCGTGATGAACAAAGTTGTCTAAATTGAAGCTCATTCCAAGATTCGTCTGCTAAAATACAAGCATCTCATTTCCCTCTTAAATATATATATATATTCCCTGAATCATTCCGAAACTAACTTATGTAGTTCTTCCAGGAATTTGACGTTGCATGTGGAGTAAGTTCATTTTAGAGTTATTTTTATAACTCTAAAATGTCAGTGCTGACAACGCTAAGGTCAGAGCTGACTGCTACAGAATTTTTTGTAGCAGTTTCTCAACAAGAAAAAATTGCATACATGTTCTCATTGTACATTTGATGGTTTTCTATTTCTGAGTCAATCAGTTCAGTCAAATTCATACTACAGGGTTAATTGTCTAGTGTTACATGAATAGCCCATGCAATTTTATAAGAGAGATTTTACTTTGATAAGCATATATCTTTGGAATTTGTCATTAGAGAAATAAATTCATACAAGGATTTTTGACTAAATTCTTGATGACTGAAGCAGATTTCCTAAGCAAGCACTGTGTCAACTCATACACTGTGCTGATGCTCTGCTAGATTTTTGTTTCACTGTAGTGTCTCATCTTCATTTAAATACTTGCTACAGTTTGGGATTAGTCTTTCCTGAGCATATATTTCCTCTTGACCTGATACCATATCTGATAAATCCTGTTATTGTATCAGCCAAAGAGAAGTTGAAAAAAGAGAACAGAATCAGTACATCTTGTAGACATTTTGCACTCAGTTTTTAAAATGATTTTATAGCTTCCCTCCTCTGAGAAACTCTAGTATTTTCAACAACGATTACATTCTGATTTAGATGGCTGGTTTGGTATTTTTTATGCTATGAAGAAGAAGATAAAGGGTTATTTGGAAATGTTTCAATGTGAATAGTGAAATATTTCCTCTGAATAAGCCATTTTGGTAACATTAAAATATATGGACCAAATTCATATTAATACAGAACTAAAACCAAATGAGTTTAAATACTGTACCTTACTGGAAGTAAATTGGTTTTTAAATATAAGAGTGGAAGCAATTCTTTTGTTCTTTTATAATTGAAAAGTGCTGAAACAGATGTATTATTTCCATGAGAATGAGTTTTCTGAAGAAACTGTTCTGTGTTGTTTGCTTGTAATTCAGTTGGAACTGATATAAAAAAATATTTTTATCTATTCATCCTTTGGCCAAATTTTAAATCAGAAAAATGTGAATAATTCTACTCTTTGAAGAAGCGCAAGGTCCTGCACCTGGGCTGGGACAGTCCCAAGCACAAATACAGGCTGGATGATAAGTGGATTGAGAGCAGCCCTGCAGAGAAGGACTTGGGTGTGCTGGTTGATGAAGCACTTAACATGAGCTGGCAATATGCCCTGGCAGCCCAAAAAGCCAGCTGTATCCTGGGCTGCATCAAAAGAAGAGTGGCCAGCAGGTCAAGGGAGCTGATTCTGCCACTGTTCTTGTGAGACCCCACCTGGAGTACTGAATCCAGCTCTGGAGCCCCCAATAAAAGAAGGACAGGGATCCATTGGAGATGGTCCAGAGGAGAATCACAAAGATGATCAGAGGGCTGGGCACCTCTCCTATGGGGCTGGAACACCTCTCCTATGGGGACAGGCTGTGAGAGTTGGGGCTATTCAGCCTGGAGAAGAGAAGACTCTGGGGAGACCTTATAAGTGCCTTCCAGTATCTGAAGGGGGACTACAAGAAAGCTGGGGAGGGACTGTTTACAAAGGCACGTAGTGATAGGTAGAATAAGGGGTAATGGCTTTAAGCTGTATGAGGGTAGATTTAGACTAGATAGGAAGAAATTCTTTACAGTGAGGGTGGTGAGACACTGGAACAGGTTGCCCAGAGAAGTTGTGGCTGCCTTATCCCTGGAAGTGTTCAAGACCAGGCTGGATGAGGCTCTGAGCAACCTGGTCCAGTGGGAGATGGCCCTTCCCGTGGCAGCAGGGGTGGAACTAGATGATCTTTTAGGACCCTTCCAACTCAATCCATTCTATAATTCTATGATTCTATGATTCATCTTTACTTATGCTTATAGACCAGGCCAGTGACAATTAAACTAAGAGCCACATATAGGACATCACAGCCTTTATTCACCTTAAACCAACTATCTTTTCCTTACACTAATAATAGTCTTTGACATCTACAGACACTCACTGCTTTCACAACAGAAATATGTGAATATATTTCTAGAACATACAGGTGGTTGCTTATCACTTCTTGGTCCCTTTTTTGTAATGCTTACTTTGCCTGTTTTCTCATTTGGATTTTCTCAACCCCCTCATGTAGAGGGACACTCTGGGACTTTCCTCACTGTTTTATACTTAGTTGTAAGATTTCTTATTCTGAAATAAGTAATCATACACCTTATGGTAGGTGTTTCTTTGCACCAGGAGTAGTGACTCTGGTCCCAGCTCTGGTCTATTGAAAGACTAAGGAGTCTTCACTCATGATACTCGTTTCATCCCTTTGCCCCTTGTCGTGTTCCTGATTGCTCTGTTCCTTCCCCTTCTGCTTCCACGTTTGTATGTTCTCTATCTTGCCTTCATTCTTCTGGCGCTCCTCTGATCCTAGGCTTAGCCAATTCAATTAGCTACATTCAGAAAGACAAAAGCGAATAGTTTGCTGGGTTAGAAAGCTGAATTGGCTTAGCAAGGGGCAGCTAAGCAAATACCAGTGTCAGTCTTTCCCTTCTTGGCAGCAACCAGCTAGTGGATTGGCTCTGTCTGTACTTCACCTCAAGACAGGGGTCAGTGCAGCGCTCAGGCACTTTTGGTAATCATCTCATCTTGTGACTGGTGGGCAGCCCCTGCTTCCCTCCCTTGGGTGTGCAAGGGAGAGAGCACAGTGCAGCCAAAGCTGGTTAGTGGGTCAGCCAGATGCTTCTGGCATGGGAAGAGACTGACCTTCACAGGCTCTTCTTTCTGCCATTCACCCAGAAACCATCATGGAAATCAGACTGCTGCTGTATATGCCTTCAGTCTCACCTTTTGTAGTTTCTGTCTCCACTGTGAAACGAAAGGGTGGAGGTTTTTCAGTCTGTCCTCCACCCTCAGATCTGCTCTTTGTATACCCCCAGGCACATACAGATGCCTCCTGATACTTCTGCTGTCTGTATGCATGCCTTCTGAGAAGTCCTGCAGTGGACCACAGTTTACATCTTTAACCACCTTAAATTGTGTACATAACAGGAATTGTCACCTTCTCATGCCTGAAGTTCTTGTCCATATACTGGGAATGCACAAAATCCCTTTCTCCCCTTCCCTAATCCATTCTAATCTACTAATCCAGGCCACTGTGTCACACCACCACCCCATATTCACCACTCCCCCCCCCTTCTTTCCCAGATGTTGAATGTTTGCTTGCTCTAGGGAATTCAGCTGTGGAGTGATTTGTCAGTTGTGAAACAACCAGAGTCTGATCTTAAATCCCAGCTGGTACATTCAGAGAAACTTAAATTCAACTTTACCCACAGTGATAGATCTGACCTTGACTTGTCACGTGGAATGAATTATATTACTGCAAAAATAGGAGCAAATACAGTGATTGTCCTTTTCCTAACTAAATATTGACTTTGGTTAACCCAGGAAACAAGGTTTGTTTGCTTCGAGAGCAAAAAGACACTTGGCTATGGCCTCTAGGCTTAGGAAGCCTGTTGAGACAAAGCAGGGTGACATGACACCAGGTATCTGTGAAAGCTGTAGCACCTGCTCAGTAGTCATCAGCTGCTCTTTTTCAGTTACAACTGTTAGAAGAGAAGGCGACACCAACTGGGTTTACATTACCAAGACAATTTCAAGAGCAGACAATAAGGTTTAATGTCACTGGAGTCAAGTTCTGAATGAGAAGATTCCCTCTTTCTATGCAGCCCTCTCCCAAGAAGCACTGTTACTGTCTGCCAGCCTGCCCACTGATTTCCCACTCAGCTCTGCTCAGTGTGTACACACACCTAGAGCTAGAGTTTAGCATCATTTTATGGGGGCATTTCAACGTTCATGCCTTATGGACAGGAACTTTCAATGGCTCATTTGAGTAAGCTGTTTTTCTGGCATAATTTGGGGCATATATTTTGATATCTCTACTCTGAGAAGACTTCCATGTGGTTTTGCCTACCTCCATTGTCCTGTGAAAAATACTACATGTATCTAAAGAACATCTAACAGCATAGGCACTGAAATACAACTCTAGGTCTTTTGCTGCATCATAGAGTAACACCTCAGTTTATAAACCTATCATAATCTGTTAGCATAAATGATTTAATTACATAGACACACCTTCTGACTTTGGTGTCTGCTTACATTTTTCGGACCTTTGTGAGTACCAAGAGAAAGCTGTTCTGTGTGGGGACATGGAAATCCTGACCCTAAAGATCAGGGTGCAGTCTCTGGAAATACCGAGATTCAGTCATGATTAGCTCAGTTTGCCTCAGTCCATTCCCAGTGGCTGTTACTGGGCTGTTCCTTCAATCTGGCCAAATCTCAGCCCCTACCCTCTGCTATAGACTGGCATCCTACAGCAAGTGCTTCCATATCCAATGCTCTGTAGGTATCCCTTTAATGGCTGCATTTCACACCTAGTAATTACTAAGGTTATGTTATATTTAGAAACATAATAAAGATTACAATAGGGAACAACTGCAGTAAAGTTTCCCTTTTCCATTTGCCATGCAGATAATGGTGAGAGGTTATTTCTTAAAGAGAAGAAATATTTGTATATTTCTGTATGAATATTTGTATATGCTTGTATGAATAAGAAATACAAATATACACAGCTGTGTGTTCTAAAGTCAGAGTGCTAAGGTGAACTGGTGTGCGTAGGGAGCACGGAAGCTGGCCTAGGAACACGTCTAGCCAGACAAAGCTAGAAAAGGGACAGGGTGAAGGTTAGAGAGAAAGACAAAAAGATCAGTCTTGGGAGCTCTGTTTTGTAGATGCTTGGCTATGGCCTCTAGGCTTAGGAAGCCTGTTGAGACAAAGCAGGGTGACTCCTCATGACACCAGGTATCTGTGAAAGCTGTAGCACCTGCTCAGAAGTCATCAGCTGCTCTTTTTCAGTTACAACTGTTAGAAGAGAAGGCGACACCAACTGAGTTTACATTACCACGACAATCATCTGCCTGGCATTAGGACTGCTACCACTTATGCTGCTGCCTGTCCTTGAATGCCTCTCTTCCTTGCCCTTTTCCTTTGCCTTTTAGCCTTTGTAGGCAGCAGACTCCTTGCTTTGTTGCTGTAACACCAGGCAGCGCTCCAGCCTTCCTCCAGCATGTGCTGCAGCTCTGTCCCCATTAATCTGTCCAAAAGTCTTTTTGAAGTGGAAAAACATTGTTAAACATGGGACTTTCTCCTGTTCTCAGCTGCAAGCAATCTCTTCTCTTCAAAGAAAATATCTATTAGCAACAGGTAAACTGTGAAAGCCAGCTCCTGATATCATTAATCCAAGGGCTGTCTGCCCATGGGAATTTAAAAATCCAGAAAAACCTTTTTGTGGATCCCTTCTTAAAGAGCCATTAAGAGGTTTATTGAGCCTACAGCTAAAAATATTTTCATGTAGGTCACCACTGATGGGTCAACTGAGATTAGCTATAATTCTATAATTCTTTCAAGGAGCATGTAGAGACAAACCACTCTTCCTGGATCAGTTTCTAAATAGGTGGGGTAGAGGTGCAGCTAGCTTGGAAAGGTCTTTAGACAAGTCTGAAGTTACCAGTCACTTTGTAAAAAACAACTTCATGTAATCTGCATTCAAATCCAACATCCAACAGAAGGAACATGTGCGATTATTTTTCCCCACAGTTTGATGGGAAGGTCCAGCTAGAAGCTCTTGGCTGTCCAGCTGTTAATCATTCACTGATGAATCCTAGAAGTACAAAAGGTCTGATGTCAGATGGAGGTGTACTGGACACAGCTTGCCCAGTCCATATCCCAAACTGCTCACAAGCATTTTATTCATTTGGACTTGTAGAGAGTCTCAGCCCAAGACCTCAGAAAGCCTTTCAAAATGCAACAAACACTGATAAAATGTATTCCTACAACTCCTAATCTTGTGAGTTGGCTGGGATGTCCCCTACTGAGAGGATGTGTCTATTCCCTTCCTTGTTATCTACTGCTAGCTTTAGTGAATACAGAACTTCAGTCTGAGTTTTCTGCTTAAACCAACACCATTATTCCTTTTCCCTTCCTGAAAAATGAAACCAGACCAAAGCTGTCCTCAAAATTTACCAAGTGTCCTGGCTGGAGCCATTACAGACTGCCTCCTAGCTCTGGAAAAAAAAGTGTGAATACTTCCAATTCTTCTGCCTAAGAAATATCCACAGAAAATGTGGAAAAAAGAAAGCTGTCCCCTCATTGTGATCTTTCAGTTGCAGCTAAGAGACTAATTCCTCAGATCCACTTAACTGTTTTGCAAGTAAACCTAAGGAAATTTGTTCAGCATTGCCATCCTGGTTACCATGTACATTCAATTAAATATTAGATTATAAAATCTTTTTTATTTTCCCAGAGTGGAATGGACATGAGATTATTTCCATTTCTGCCAAGATTTCTCTGTTCTCTTTCATGTACTGTGGCCTGTCTGTAAAGCACAGACTCTAGGTCAAAGAAACAGTGCCCCACAGTGCCAATGAGGAATAGTTCTATGTTGTATGGTTCCCAATACCTATATATTTCTTGTTTTCTTATAAAGAGCAATCTTATTCTGTATAAATTCTATATTTCATTCACTGATAATCTGCCAACCAGAAGCTTGACTCCCTAATAGAAAATCATTCCCAGTTAAGCTCTTACTGTCAACACCCTCACACCTTTCATTTCCTCCTCCCAGTAAAATCTCAGAACTTACAGAAGACTGCACCTTATCCTCTCTCATCGTGGTCTATTTGGCAAGGTGAATGAGCAGGCACAGAAGCCGTCAGAATAACACAACTGAGAGGCTGGCACGGAAGCAAATAAGTAAGAATGAACAGCTGAGGTTGGGGAAAAGGAGATGGGGAAATAACTGATCGAGAGAAGATGAGGTGGAACAGATATCTGAATCTCTTATGTAATATGCTATGCTTTTTGTGGGATCAGGCATGTATTATGTGCTGTCGCTTCACAACATGAATGGTGAAGTTTGACACATACAAAATAGCTGCTTTTATTGAGTTTTAAGTGACAATCCTAATTCTATTTAAATATTTTATCTTTTGTTAAAAAACATTCCTGATGTCAAGTAAGCTCGATTCATTGACAGCTTCCTGGAATGACAAAGTAAGGTAGATCCTCAGAGCAGCTCTGCAAAGCATGACAATGCAACCAAGCTTGTCAAGTGTTCATTTTACAATTAGAAAAGGGTATAATATAGAGAAAGACTATAAAAAAAAGACCTTTAAAACATGAAACAACACTTAAAAGAAAAATACCAGAAAAGAGATTGTAGAGCAGAGGAGAACGCTGTATTGCTGTAATATAATTCTCCTAAGTCCTTTGAGGCGTGTATATCAAGCATATATAAATCTGCAAATACAATCTACATAATAATAATAAAAAGTCCTTGCTGCAGCTTGTGACATCCAGTTAAAAATCTCTGAATGCTGTTTGCATTATACTGTATTTTCTGTATTCAGTGGTTTAATTCCTCTATGTAACAGCAGATTCAAAGGACCTCTGCATTTATTATTAGTGCAATATCACGTGTGGAAAATATAACTCCTGTTTTTCAAATTCTGACTCTCTTGCCTTCCTTTACAGAGAAGGACTGAAAAGCAGATCTAAGATCTAATTGCTCACCCATTTTTTGTAAACCACAAGGAATCATATATACAAACAGAACTTTTTTGGTTGAGGCTTTCCACTTAAAACTAAGATGTGTTGTGATCTAATAGGCAATGTATCACTAGATATTTACAGGAGAAAAAACATAATGCTCAAGTATTTAGCTGATATAAAATGTCATAGAGCAAAAACTGAATGGTGTTATTTACAAGTAAATATGTGACAAATAGTCTAGTAACTAGTGTTTTGTTTAATCCTGCAGCTTTTCCCTTGTAATGCCAACAGCAGAAATCTAGAAAGCAGGTCTAGCACAGATTAATTCAGCCCCATTCCCAACACAGAATTTAGTCTCAGTAGCTGGAAGGCATATCTACAGGCAATGGGGATTTTGGTTTCTCAATTCCAAAGCCAGACCTGTGAAGCCAAATTTTTGTTTCTTATTCATTTTTTCCAGCTTAATTTGCATGTAACAGCATAGAACATAATGCTAATATAAATTGAGTGATAGAAAAGCCAAGTGCAAGAGAACTAGAAATGAATTTAGTTCGTTGTGCAAGAAGGAACATTCCCTTTCAGGTTAAATTTTGAAAATCTGAATTTCTTGCTAAATTCTGACAGCTTGGCTTTAGCAAATGTAACAGTATAATTAAAGGACAGTTTAAACATGAATTACAAAGTCGAGGTTCATGTACTACCTAGAAGTGGGGAGGAAAACAAGACTCTCTATTACTGCTAACGTGCTATTCTTTCTTCTGTATATTTGCTTTCTCCTTGCATATATTATTTACTTAGGCTACGAGGTGTCATTTTTTAACCATAATCCATTTAAATCAATATTTAAATCCAAGACTGCTTCATCCCTGTAACAGAGGAGAGATGAAAAGCAATGCAGTTTATGCTCAATGCGTCCCTAACGTTGAGGGATGACATCTGGTGATCACAGCTGGTAGCCCTCAATTGGAAACCATGCCCTTGAAAAGAGAAAGAAGCATTTGAAGTTGCATCAGTGACTGCAGGTTCAGTCTGTGAATGCAAATGGCATTGTCTGAAATTGCAGTGCAGGGAATTGCACTCTTTTTTGGTTTTAATTGCCTGGAGTTATACTGCTATTAAGCGTATTCTCCAGCACTGGAAATACTGCCAGCTGAGCCATACTTCCTTATTACTTTTTACAATTAAAAAGTATTCATTTTGAAACACGGCAGTTCTGGCACTGGTAATGACTATTGCAGTACAAGCCAAAAGCAATGGAATCACTGAGGACCAAGGACATGCTGTTTAATTTGTAAAACATGAGCCTGGCCACAAGCTCATGCTGTAAATCTATGGAGTAGTTGTGTCTTCTCTGTCTCCCTGCTCCCCCTTTCTGGAGATCACTGCTCCCACAGCAAAGCTGGTAAAGGCAACAGGAGTGTATATTATTTGCTTCAGTGCAGAGTTTTAGTTTAATTTGCTCTAGAGACTGAGCTAGCCTGGATGACCTAGTAGTAAAGCAGATTAAAGGAGGTGCTCACACGGTGAGTCTAAATTGCATTGGCAGGCTCTTGGGGAGGAGGAACACGCAACCAAAACATGGCAACTTCCCATCACCTCAAAACAATGTCTTTCTCCAGGTGAAGGTCATGTTGGGAATGAGTAGACAGTGATTCTAGTCAAAAGGTAGTGCTCCATTTGAGAACTAATTTTGACAAGAATAATGCAGGCTGCTGGTTCAGCACAGCTTGTCTGTATGCATGGAACGTATAGTGTGCTCTTGGAGAACCTTTACAGGCTATCTACAGTTTCAGTGCAATTTGTAATGTAAATACCTAGGCAGTTTAGGAAACAGCAATGCTTTTTGAACACATGGCCCTCTATTATGAATAAGAGATGAAGTTCAGTAATGGATTTGGGTCTACGTGTGAAAGGCAGAGCAGACTTACCTTAAGAGCATTTCCTGACCAAATGTACCACCACAGCTGAAGCCTTTGCATCTCTTGTTACAAAGGAAAGCCTTACCTTCAGCAGCAGTCCAGAATGTCACCTTCAGCTTGACCATCTGATCAACAAAAATCAAGCTGTACTTTAGAAGGCTATAGCTGAGTGAGAGAATAGTAAGGACTTGAGCAATTTCATTGTTGCTAGAGAGTGGCCCTGTGCATTTTCCCTTTCCTAGTGACTGTTTCAAAAATCAAACACACCTTGTAAAGCACGTTTGGCACATCAGTACCAGTTGCACCTCACTACCTAACGTCAATGTGAACACCACAGCTGCAATATGAAAAGTTAAGGCTCTCTGGGCTGATATTTAGAGACTTTAGAATAAATGTCTCCATAGCTTGCTAGCTTTAATAACTGGGACTGAGAAGTTCTTTTCATATTTTCCTGGTTTTCTGTTTCTGACACATTCCCAAGTGCATAAGACCCTTGGGGTTGCTTTTGCAGTTGTAGTAAATCTCTCTCCAAATCACCTCCATGATGAAAGTATTCCTCAGGCTACAGCCTTTTAGAGCACCCATAACTGATTTAGTAGCTGCTGGCTTGGAGTTAAATTGTCCAGGAGGCTTTTATCTGTACTAACAGCATTTGAAAGCCTTTCATGTTCATCTGCACATAAGCTTCTTTAGAACTGGCTTTTGCTTTACTTCATATTGATTTCTCAAATGCATCCAAAGAAATCTTTACCACCCTTTTCAAAGTAGTGGCAAAGATTTAGTGACAGATAAATTTATCCTGAATTCTATCTGCTATTTAATACTTTGCTGAGCAGAGCATCTTCAGTTATGTGTAGAACATCTTCAGTTATGACCTGAGCTGCATTTATTATGACTATTCAGTGCAATTCAAGACAGTCAGTTTGAGGAACTCTACCACAATTTTAAAGAACAAATAGGAGAATGTAAAAAATAATACAAATTTAATAAAAAAGGCTGTAGAGCCCTTGTGCTGCATGCTAAATCTCAGCCTGCTCACAACTGCATCACTACGCCAGTCAGTGACCCCAGCACTCTGCCCAGTGCCAGGGAAAAGAAGCCAAAGACTCCTGGGATGCACTTCTGAAGTTTTCTTGCCTCCTGGACCCAAAACTTTTCCAGTCCACAGCATCCAAAGGAAGCATGAGGGGCCCTTCATGCTCACCCAGTGTATAACTAGGCCAGTCCAAGGAGGTGGATGATGGGAATTTAAATGTGTTTTTCATCTTTGCCCGGGTCCTCATTCAGGGTCCTTTGGTGTAAACACAAGGAAGGCTCATCTGTGAGAAAATAAGACTTAATTCTGAGACTTAATGTAGTTAGTCTGTTCAGATGGCATCTAAACACAGGCAGACTCAAACACCTTGCCTTCTGCTCCTGGAATGGCTTCCTGTACAAGCCACACAAGGTACTGAACATAACCAGAAAAGCCTGCAGTACTGGGTCATAAATTCCCAGGTCTGTCAATGCAGAACTTACTGGGCCATAGCTTCCATTTAACAGCCTCTTTCCCTAGCAATTGTCTGTCTGGTGTCAGTGCTTGATACAAATTTCATTTCCTCTACATCCTGTGTTACATAAACTATACTAAATGTGTGAGCATCATGTGTTCCCTGAGTGGATTTGTACCCTTCATCTCGCTGGGACATACATGTCCTGGTGGCAGAGTTACTAAACTTGCAACAGAAGACAAATAAGATGAGTAAGTTATAATAGACTTTCAAAGTCATTGTTGCTCTGCTGCATAACTAAAGGTTGAACAAGTATGAAGTATTCGGAGTTGGAGTTTGTGGTGGGAAGGACACATCACTGGACATGTGGTAAACACTCTCACATCTAGCTCAGAAGAGGCTGCTATAAGGGAGAAGCCTTTAGTAAATCCATCATAAAGACTCCAAGACACTAAGACAAAGAAATTCACTATAAGTATGGAAAGAAGGGGGCTAATAACTTGGGAGGGAACATCAAGTAAATTAGAGCAAAACTGGGATTAGAAACTAAGACTTCTATTTCCCATTCACAGGCTTAAATTTCAAGATAATACTACCTCTCCTGGAGTACATTTGATATGTGTCGCTGTTTATGCCGGGAGCGGAGAGATGCAGCAACACACAAATTCAGCAAGAGCAGGCAAAAGAAGCAACTTTATTAATTTCTAACCCCGTTTTATATACCCTAGCCCCATAGGGCGATTGGTCAGTGATCACCCATCTCCTAGGGGGATTGGCTAAAGTCCTACAGCACCCATTCCAAAATATTTTTCCAATGTACCATAAACAGAACTTAGCAAAACACCAGGTGTTAGCCTAGCTTACAAAAAACATCCTACTGGTTTTCATAACACTGGTGAGAAAGGCAGGACTCTCACCAAACATTGTGAGACCCTGAGAAAATCCCTCTGCTAGCAGCTTCTCATCATCCATATATATGTATTTTTCTCTTATTAGAGACTAAACCTACAGCCCTAATTCAATCGGTCCCATAGAAACTAGCGAGAAGAGTCAAGATCTGGCATTAAATGTAGTCTTTTTTTTTTTTCTTTTTGAAACCTAGCACCTATGCTTTCTTAGCACTCAGTGCCTAAACTATGATAATAAAGATAATTAGGAATAATATCAGGTCATTATACTCCAAAGGCTCCAAATTATATTTAGCAAACAGGTAGGCTTGCTACTGAAGGTATAACATATGGTATAAGAAAAACATACAGAGTTATTTACCAGCCTAATTAATGAGTCTGGTTAAGATAAGTCATATTACACCTGAACATATGACATACTCTTGAAAGATTGTGACCCCTGTCTTCATTACAGGTCCACCCACAGGAGATGACTGCAACCATTTGCAGAATACACATTACATCTGAAGTATTCACTGGTGCTTTCAGGCTGCTGCTGCTGCTACATTCAGAATCCTCATGATACTGTCACATGCCAGCAGATGCTCTACCATAGTCCTTGTGACTGTTTGGAGAACCATATTATTAGCTATAGGTACTAGGGTCAGAGTGGAGCTGGAGGTGGTCTGGAACCAAAACACATTGTGGTTTTTTGCAACTTTGCAATAGTCAACATGTGGATTTGGCAGCTGAAAGATGGAACTGCTTCATTTCCAAATACTGCAAGTGCTGCTAAAAGAGCCCGCTCTTCATTTGTGTATCACTGCAGAACCTGCAGGGCAGAGTGGCCTTGAAGCCTGGTGTGTAGGAATGCACAGCAGTAATGTTTGTTAATCTCCATCACAGACACTGGGCCACTATGAACTAATACTGCTCTTCCTGCAGAACCAGTTGTGGCATCTTACACGCAGGGAAGCTTCTGTCAGTTTTGTGTAGTCACTGTTGGGTACCTGAGGGATGTTCTCACCATGCCTTATGCAATCCATGCATGTGAGGATGTAGGCGTTATTCACATCCCTTCCTGCTCCCTGCTGAACAGACATTTTTTTGTGTTAAGAGTAGAGGAAGAGCCTGGCTTCTCCCTTGCTGAGCCACACAAACCCTCGATGAGTGCACGCTGTACAAAGAGCAACAGGCGGGATCAGACAGAAGATATGTCCTGAAGAGCACTACAGTCACTGCCACCATTCACACAAAGAAGCATTGACAAAACATGGGGAAAGTCTGAGATGCAATTTCTCAAATGCTAATAGCTCTTCTGCCTGCACTCCATTTATATAATAAGAAATGTTATTCAAACACTCATAAGAGAAAATGTCTCCCGGCCCTTCAGCTACTACACCAGTATCTGGAATACTTGTGAGGGGGATTTACTTTGACCTCTGCTCACCAAGCAGGTAGATCATGGTCCACACCTGCAACTTGTATTCTCTGCACTGTGAGCTGTAGGAATGATGCTTTGATGCTAGGAGTAACCATCCTCCTCAAAGCATCTCTCACCACACTTCCCCCTGCTTTTTCAAGTGCTTTCCAACCACCATGCTTTCCCACTGCTGCATATTCTGCTAGAATCTAGCAGCCACTTTTCCTCAGAGAAGCTGCAACAGCAGCAACTACACAGATTCATAGAATGGTAGGAGTTGGAAGGGACCTCTGGGGATCATCTAGTCCAACTGCCCTGCCGGAGAAGGTTCACCTAGTTCAGGTTGCATAGGGACGTGTCTAGGTGGGTTCTGAAAGTCTCCAGAGAAGGAGACTCCACAGCCTGTCTGGGCAGCCTGGTCCAGGCTCTGTCACCCTCACAGTGAAAAAGATTTTCCCTCATGTTCGGGTGGAACTTCCTGTGTCCCAGTTTGTGCCTGTTGCCCCTCATCCTATCACTGGGCAACACTGAAAAGAGACTGGTCCCTGCTACCTGGCACCTACCCTTCAGATATCTATAAACATTGATAAGATCCCTTCTCAGCCTTCTCTTCTGAAGGCTAAATGGCCTCAGGTCTCAGTGATGCAGCAGCCCTGGTGCTGTCTCAGCAGGCAGAACATTGTTGGTGGCCCATCCCAAAGGACAGTCAGTGACACAGCCAGCCCCAGATGGGCACACACTGAGGGCTGTGCCATGCAGGGGAGGTCTTCCTTCCTCCTTTGTCACTTCTCCTGTGAATTCCAGCTGGACACCCAGAGAGAGATGGGACCAGAGCACAGCATGCTCCTCCATGAGAGTTTTGCATTGATTTTAGTCCGTAGGAATTCCATTCTTACAAACAGGTTGTCTACATGATAGACATTTTGTCACTATGTAGTGTCTCACATAGAATGAAGGTAGTTGCTACCCCAGGATTGCTCCAGAAGTGAAAAATAAGAAGTAGGCATATTTGTGAGAATAATCTTGCTTAGTGTCCCAGATAAAGGTTTTATATATTTTGAGGCTCAGGTGATAAAACTCGCAGTACTGGACTCTGAGAATGGCTTTAGAGAATGAGCCTAGCCTTGACAACTGTATGTGCTGAGATGCAGACAGAATACAAAGCAGAACAACTTGACAGAAGGACTGATATCAACAGCAACTATTTTCTTGACCATCATAATTAGCTTGACTCAAATCTGAAGTTCTGAAGTAGCAGATGACTAGCTAAATGCATATGTAAGCAATACATACATATAGGAACATACAGAACACTAAGTCAGTTGTGTCAGTAATGACATTAATACTATCAGTTCCCACCCAAAGTCTGCACATTTTAACACCTTTATTATTGACACAACAATGCAATAAAGTATTTAAAGCACATGGTCACTTTAAGTATGTGAATAGCCACGTTCACGCTGATGGGGCTCATGTAATTCAAGTCATGTATTCTTCAATGTCTGCATCTGAAGTCCTAGTCAACATTTAGAGAAATTCACTATGGATCACGTTACTATATAAATCTGTTCTTACCTTCCTTGAGGCCCCTTGTGTGGGCTTCTTTTTCCCACCCCTCTCAATTTCTGTCTCTTATGTTTCTGAGACATTTAATGCTCCTGACTGCAGCAGTCTCAGTGCCAAGCATCACCCACTCTTGCAAGCAACCTGGTGCATTACTTTCAGTCTCCATATCCTTCCACCTCTGTCTGGTAAGCACTTCCACTCTTTCTAGACCAACTACCTTTATGCTGCCTTTCTGCAATTGTCCTGTCTCTTCTAGCTTGCTCACCTCGGTAGCAGAGATATGTTTCTGGTTTTTTAATGCCCTCCCCTCAATCTCTCCAACCTCTTCTGATGAATTTCACAGAAATTCATTAGTAAATGAGGCAGAAAGCTGCCTCACAGATGTGCATATCTGTTTGGTTTTCTGTGTTGATGGGAGGCAATTTTTCTAATGAATGTGTAGCAAAGATTGTTCTGTATCTTTCTTAAACCATATAAGAGATTGTTTAGGATGGCATATTTACTGCCTTCTGAGGTAAGTAGTCTAGAACCATGACCAACACCTGTTGATTATTTAAACAACACTAGACACTCCTGAGAAGCCCAACTGAGCAGCTCCATTTTTTGCTATAACCTTTTACTGTTATCTACATCCTCACTGGAAAAATGACTGCACAGCTCTTGTGGCTGCTTTCCTTTAACACATCTGTTTTTACATTTCAAGCTTGGAGGCCAGATTTCTAAAGCTGTAATGGCTAGGAGATGCTGACCAGCTATCTGAGTGGTTTTACAGAAGTCTCTGAAGGGTAGGCATTGCAAAACACAGCGTGGAGTCCAACACCATCGCAAGCCTTTAAATCCACACACAGTTGCTCAGCCTCTTGCAGAAGTCTGAGCTTCTGTCTTGAAGCCACGAAGCCCCCCCTAAATCACCACACAAATCTGGCTACACCACAGCCTGGCTCATGCACAAATTAGCTCAGAGTTGTCTTTTCATGCACACATGCTTCCAGTTAACTGGATGTGACATTCTGCAGCTGTTTGGGCAGCAGCAAAGTGATACAAAAGCATGCACTTTAAAGTCCATTCAGGAACTCCTAGGGTCACGTGTGTTTTAAGGCCCTTGATTTGCAGATTATCCATCCTCATAGCACTCCGTTCATGTTTTGATTAAAAAAAACCCCAACAACAAATACTAATATACTTCTAGAAACATAAAACAAATGAAAATTTTCTCACTGATTCTCATCAGGGACAACTGTATCTGCATCATTTCTACAGCAGCTTGCTTTGATACAGATAAATTCATATTTACTAAACAGTACTAGAACAGCTGCATCCAGTTCACTTCCTATTAGGCTTCAGTTTCTGTGCTGTTTCCACCATAACAATCACAAAACCTCCTGTAGAACTGATTTGGTTTTGTGGTACTGAATCGCTAACATGTTCAAACCAGGTCCCTCAAAAATAAGCCAGGTTTATATGAGATATGAACAGATGTGTTTATATGAGCTGCACGAGGTTTGTGATGTAGAGGTAATGAAACTAGCGGATCCAAAGGCCACTCAGTTCTTCTGCCTCTCCCAACACACTGAAAACTAACAAATAGTTACTATGAGAATCCAGCACATTAATTACGGCCTTGAAATGATTATTTGCAATGGAATCCAGACACAAGTGTGCCTACAAGGCCACATTGTGAACATTTTCAATGAAACTTAGGTTATATTGAGTTAGAAATTTTCTTTCCTTAGGGCTCAGTCCAAGCCATAAACAATTACGATACAAAAATGATCTCAAATAAAAAATTAGCCTCCCCCCCTTTTTTTTAAAATAAAAGCTACTCTTAAAAATAGCCAGAAATTCAAACCTGTGGGAGAAGAGAATGGAGATAGATATATACAGATAGCTAAAGCCATCTACAACCCACTGAGGAAGTATTTATAGAATGCCTAGCCAAACTATGCAAGGTATACTGTCTTCTCTGGTGGAATTACCATTGCGCAATTTGTGGTAGGGATTTACAAAACTGCAATTCTGACCTTTCAGGAAAGTAAAGCCATTAGTCTGCAGTGATGACTTATTTGCTGCTCATCTTCCTCTCATGTGATCTTTGCTTTGACTCACCAAAAATATTGGTACATCTCTTGAGTTTCTCCTTTGAAATGATACCACAGCTTGCTGATTATTTTTGGTTAGTTGCCTTTTTGTGTTCTTGCCCTCGTTTCATGTGCAATGTATATGATGCATCAGCAAAGTGACCACACATTTCCTTATACTGTTTAGGCTGGCGATAAGGCAAGCTCATGTTATCTGAAAGCCTCTCCTTACACAGGAAGTGTAGTGCTAAGAATAAAGGTGATACATGACATCTACATGTACTCGTGATCCAGGTCTGCTGAATTTGAAATGCTGTAGGGTATAATTTTAGAAGCACTGTAAATTTGTGAAAAATATGATATGGTAAGAACCTGCCTCAGAGCTGACACCCTGTGTGATGTGCAGTGCTACAAAATTTAATGCTGAGTGGTCTTCTGCAGTCTGGGACACTGAGAAACTGGCTATTTCAATGACCAGTTATGAACAGTTTAGAGAGAAATACAAATCCTTCTCTCTGACCACACTGAGAAGGATCACATCAAAGAAATCATGATTTGCATCAATTTTGCCTCCTAGAAAGACCATGAATCTTGTGCTCAGGTAATGACAGGCAAAAGATGTAACTTCAGATAGCCCTGTGAGGTGGACTACAGTACTTGCACTGTCTTGACAGGTTGAAATTAAAGCACAGGGAGACTTAGTTAAGGTTCCATAGAAATCCTAGCAGAAAAGTGAACAGATTCCTTAACATCCTGGCTATGAGGCTAGAGCACTCATTCCTGATTACAGGTACTAGAAATCAAAAGAACCCAAAGATGGTGAGTACTGATTAACAGCTCGATCCTCATCCATGTTCATTAGAAAAATTAAATGCTGGTTTAGGATCATGTGCTCAAACATCACAGAGCTATGGCTCATATTTGGGCTGAGTCAGTAAGAAACATTCCTGAAAGTCCTTGTGTACTCACTGAGCAAACATAACCGACTAGCAGACAGCAGTGTTTTCTAAACACCGACCTACTGCACAGCTGTTTACTGCATTAATACAGTATCACATGCTGTGGTTAGGGTATCACTACATCGGCTTCATGTAATACCCAGGGTAGCATTTTCAGATTTCATGTCTAAAACTGAACTGCAGTTGGCACCCCAACACGTGCAAACGGTTTAGCTTCCTCTGAACATGCCCTTCCAACCTCGACGCAGGTTCCTGTTACAATGGTTTAATAAAAAGTTAAGACAAAACATTACTATACTTATTTTTTTTTTCATCAGACAGCTTTTGAAAGCTGAAACTCTGTTTTTGTGTGGGCACACATCTCAAGATGGGGACATTCTTTTACAGTATCTTCAGCTAATAAGTAGGCACATCTGACAGCAAAACCAAGGAGACACTCTCTGACTCTTTGGGAGTACAAAGGTATAGGAGTGCTTTTTGGAGTGACAGACCCCAGAAATACAGAGCCACGAAGACAGACAGTCTGTTTCCAGGGTTAAATCCTGCAGATTGACATATGACAACATTTTCCTAAGGTCAGCATTTCATTCTTTTTCTAAGATCTTTCTTTTCCCAAGTTTCTGCTTACCCAAGCTTTATACAGAACAGAGTCCAGTGACTTCAGTGAAGTTGATCCCAGTTTATATCATTGTGAGGGAATCCAATCTTTATCACCTACATTTCTTCCTGCTATTTGATGGGGACACTGAATAGTGTCCTTACATTCCTGCGATCAGTTACATTACAGAGTAGTCCAAGTATTACAGAAAAGGCTTGGAAGACATTCAGTGAGACTGAGATACTGTTAAATTTTTACTTTTAAACAGAAAAAAAGCAATCAACTGAAAACTGCTTTGCAGGCTACATATTCTGATCACCTCCAAAATTCCTCCCTGGTTTGAGGGTAAGTGAAACACTCCAGTGTGGTTAATCTGTTACAGCATATTTGATATTTATTTAGCTTTAATACTGGATCATCCTCAGGTCATTGGCATACACCCTTGAATGATGGTCTACCAGCCTCATGATTTTTGTGGAAGACTACACTGTTTGTGAATGATGTGCTGACTCGGAGCACAATGTACTGACTCTAGTCATTTTTTACAGGGAATTCCTAACCAAACAGATTTCATGCATTTTGTGGATCAGCTGTTTTTGAATTCCCATCAAATCTGATGTGTCTCAGATATGTCAGATCCAAGTAAGCACTGGACTGGTGATCGGCATGCATGCAGTAAATCCTGTATGCTTAATATCCATATGCATCCATCAGCTATGCAATTTGTGCACTACAGATCCAACATCCCTACACAGGATTTACTGCAGCTGTAATACAGGGTTGATCTTTCCAAGAGCATGTAGTCCAGGGCACCTGGTTTCTCAGCCACATTGGGTTCCAATTGCTCTTTCATTTGAAACATTATAAGGGAAGTGAAAGCATCCATTACTAAAGAGATAGCTCCAATTATTGCTGCGTCCCTCGTGGCAATGCCTGTCTGGCTTTTTGCTTTACATAAGCTGAGATACATTTGTACAATTCCTACTAACTTAAAACCAGAGTTCTTCTATTGTCAGTATGGATCCCTCCACTTGATGCACTGAGTGAAGACCATAACCATGCTTAAGGACTAAATTAGGAATGAAAAAAAAACCTAAATGAAAACTAGAAAAAAAAAAATAGTACCAGACACTGTTTCTAGTGTGCACTAGTCTGTCTGCTTCACTCGACTTCAAAATTATTAATTGTTAGCAGAGCTTAATGCTTTTATTCATCAGAAAAGAGTAAATAAATGTTGCCTCAAAGGTCAGCTAGAAACCCCCACAACTCTACCTTCCACAGAAATTTGCAATTTTGAATTATTTGTTAAGCAAGGAAGTGAAGAAATCAGACTATTTCAAACACCATAGGAAAGAACAGCACAGGCACCAGTGCCAGAATGCCAGTTGATTCTCAGTTTGCAATATTATCTTAAAATACAGAATACCACCTGCCCAACTGCCTGTTATTCTTGTCAACCCACTTTTTATCAAAAATTTATTTTTCTAAAAATCGAAAAAGTTCTTTTAGATGCCAACAGATATTTCTGATTGCAGTGTCTTGAAGAAGCAGGTTCAAAACTAAGCTTAGTATAACAGGGACTTGAGCCTGCATTATCAACTGCTTACTAGTCAGCCACTGACTCTGGGACAGAGTTTTCCAAGTTCATTTGTTTTTTGTTTCTTTTACCTCTCACATTCCTGCAAATGATTTGTTTCAATGAAGTTGAACAGATGATATTGTTTCAATGAAACAATACTTTTGATGTTAGTTTTTGGCAGACTTTTCCCACCTGCTCTGTAGTTTTAATGTCTGCAGTTTATTATTAATGTGAACAGGTGTAAGTAAAGTACAGTAAGAGCATTGATTTATGCAATGCTGGTAGATAGAAGTATAGACAGAAAGAAGTTATTGCCTCCAGCTGTTCGCACTGCTGCTTTTCCTGAGGTTGCTCCTGCAGAAGGGACAGTTTGACAAGACACAACCTCCAGCTGGCTGATGTTCCCAATTCAGTAAACTCAATTGAAATTAGCTGTAATTCACTCTCTAGTACTTAGAAACATTTATTTTCCAAGTCATTGTACCCTCTTCCTTTGCTTGACTGCTTTATTTTATAGGCTTATTTTATTTCTTTCAAATGCACATCTGCTAGAGACGCTTTGCATCTGAAGCTGTAAAAAGGCTTCTATTATATTTTTGCACCATTACAAAAGTACACATAATTAAACACAAAATAAAGCAGCTGCTATAAGGCTAATAAATTATACCAAAACTCTTCCCTGACCTTTCTGGAAGTCTTAATTTTATTGAATGACTGCTGGTTTTTCATTCACGCCAGACCAAACTGCCAAACCGGTCTTCATTTCTGTAGCACAGATTTTTAAGCAAGGTTTGCATCTTCCCATCAGGCACCGACAAATAGGCCTTAAATACCCTGAGCAGCAGCAGTCTTGCCTGTAAGTCCAAGTGGGAGTGTTATTTGATTTCTGCCCTAGGCCTCATTTGTCCTGCCAGGAGCAGTGACACAGGAGCAGAGTAACAGGAAAGCTGGGCAGATAGTGGCCATGCTACAGACAAGTCTGTGTCCTTACTAACCAGCCCTTAGTAGTCTTGGGATAGTGGTGTCTTCTGCTGCCTAACGACCACAAAACAAGGTAAGTTCATGAATCAGCTCTGATGCCAGCCTGGGAAGTCTAGGGAGTAAATGAGAAATGGCAGATGTGCTGGGTACCTGCCCCAGGGACAGGAGCTGGGTGCTCAGTCCTAAGGCCACCTGCAATATGCTTCATGCTGTACCGAAAGCTGTCACCCTACCAGGTACAAAGAGGTGGCATCCAAGAGACTGAGGGAACCAGGATGAAGAACTTGTTGTGCAAAAGCTGGGTGTGGATTTAAACATGAGTGCTACAAGAACTAAATGATCTGTGATGCTGAAAAAGGCTGGTGGGCGTGTGCCCCCACCCCCATCCTCACTCTCTTTATCTTCATAGAATCATAGAATTGTCGGGGTTGGAAGGGACCTTAAAGATCACCTAGTTCCAACCCCCTGCCATGGGCAGGGACACCTCTCACTAGAGCAGGTTGCTCAGAGCCCCAGCCAGCCTGGGCTTCAAAACTTCCAAGGATGGGGCTTCCACCACCTCTCTGGGCAACCTGTGCCAGTGTCTCACCAGCCTCATGGGGAAGAAATTCTTCCCAATGTCCAACCTGCATTGACCTATCTCTAGCTTAATCCATTCCCTCTAGTCCTATCACTGACCAACAGCCTAAAAAGTCCCTCCCCAGTTTTCTTGTAGCCCCTTCAGATACTGGCAGGCCACATTAAGGTCTCCCCGGAGCCTTCTCTTCTCCAGACTGACCAACCCCAACTCTCTCAGTCTGTCCTCATAGGAGAGGTGCTCCAGCCCTCTGATCATCCTGGTGGCCCTTCTCTGGACACGCTCCAGCACATCCATATCCTTCCTGTAACAGGGGCTCCAGAACTGGACGCAGTGCTCCAGGTGAGGCCTCAGGAGAGTGGAGTAGAGGGGGAGAATCACCTCCCTCGACCTGCTGGGCACACTGCTCTCGATGCAGCCCAGGACACGATTGTCCCTCTGGGCTGCGAGAGCACACTGATGGCTCATGCTGAGCTTCTCATCCACCAGCACTCCCAAGTCCTTTTCTTCAGGGCTGCTCTCAAGCCAGTCACTGCCCAGCCTATACTGTGCTTGGGATTGCTCCGACCCAGACGAAGGACCTTGCATTTGGCCTTGTTGAACTTCATGAGGTTGGCACGGGCCCACCTCTCCAGCCTGTCAAGGTCCCTTCCCTCCTGCGTGTCAGCCCCCCCCACAGCTTGGTGCCAGCGGCACCCCCGCCTGTGCACTGTGCCTGAGCTGAACGCAAGGAGGGGGCCAAGCCTGAGCGCTGCCGCTCGTCCCCCTTTCCCGTTCCCCACGCTGCTATCCGCCCTTTTCCAGGCCTGCCCTTGGCACCGCTACAGCCCCCGCGCCACCACCGCGGCACAGCGCAGCCTTGTGCTACGGGCTGAGCCGAAGGCGGGAAGGCGGCTCTCCCCTCTGCCTCAGCCCCTCTGTGGCCACGGGACCGTGCGCTCGACCCGACCCGGCCCGCCCAGAAGAGGGGGGCGCGGGGATCGCTCCCCGTGCCCGTGGGGCAGGCGCTGCGGCTGCCGCCCATGACATCACCGTCCGCGGAGCCCATGCGCCGCCAGCCCCGCGCTCCCGCCCCGTGCGTGCGCGGGGGCGTGCCGGGGGCAGGGTCTGCCGTGCCGGGGGCAGGGTCTGCCGCGCCGCGCCCGCCGCCGCTCGCTTCTCCTCCCGCCCTCCCGAGCGCCCGCGGCCTCCGCGGCCCCTACATCCCCCGGCAGGGCAGAGGATGGCGGAGAGCGAGGCCGAGACCCCCAGCACGCCCGGGGAGTTCGAGAGCAAGTACTTCGAGTACAATGGGGTGCGGCTGCCGCCCTTCTGCCGGGGGAAGATGGAGGAGATCGCCAATTTCCCGGTGAGGGACAGCGACGTCTGGATTGTCACCTATCCCAAATCAGGTAGGCGGGCGGGCCCCCTTCTCCCCCCCCGCCCCCTCACTGCCGGTCTGGGGCTGCCCCTGAGGGAGGAGGCTGGGTGGCGGGAGCAGCTTCTTCTCTCCCTTCGCTCGTAGGGCAGCCGGCCCTGGGAGGGGCAGGAGGCGCCCGCTCGGCCCCGGGCCCGCGGCGGCTGTCCCCGCCCGGCGAGCGGTGCGCAGCGGCGGCGTGGCCCCCGCGGGAGGCCGGGGCGAGGCCTGCGCCCTGCCGCCCCCCGCCCCTGCGGACAGGGGCCGCCCTTCAGGCCCTGAAGACTCCCGGAGCGGAGGGGACTGCCCGGCACGGGTGGGGCGACCTTGCCGTCGGGCCTACCCACCGAGTTTCGGTACAAACCGGTGTCAGGTGCTGCCGCTCGTCGTCCTCGCCTCGGTGGTCCTGGTGCCCGCCAGCTGTGCTGCTTGGGGATGCTGCTCCAGGCAAGGGAAAGCTCGCTCCGTGTTCGAGTAGAAAAGCGGGAACGTGTATAGCACGCACGGAGGGTTCTAACGTGTCATACAGATTTGATGTCTGCCCTACCGCCCCCCGTTTGGTGCTCCCGAGGCGGCTGCCCAGATCGTTTGGGAGAACATGTGCTGAAAGTACATTCTCACCACACTGTATGCATTGCCAGAAATATCTCCTGGTAGCAGTATAAGCGGGCATTTCTCCAGTAATTGCATCCTTTGGCTGGTTTATACTGTTCAGGCATCTGCTTTTAATACAATTTAACAAAAATTTCTTACACTCTCCATTTCCAAGCAAAAATGTTTAAATGGAATTAGCATGAGGCACACAATATGGTAGCTTTGTAACCCACCTGATAAAAACAACATAGGTTCTTTCTCAAGCACATTGTTGAGTGACTTTTTTCCTGATGACATGATCTCTTTCTAGAAAATTCAAAGTCCCCTGGAGATAATGGATGTTAGCTCTCTAAATACCCATGTAAAAATGATGTTTCAGTGTTGTAGGTTGCCGGCTTATTTTGTTGTTGTACGAATGGCTAATGCTGTCAGTTTCTTGGTGTGCCACTTCAAACATAAATGTTCTCTATAATGCAGCATCTATTATGTTATCATTTCTCAAGCAGTTTCAAATGCCTCTCTTCGCAGTCTTTTTGATATTTCATTACCAATGATGCTGTTAAAGACTGTCTGGAGCTTGGTGAGATGCATACATTAGATAAGAGATAGTATGTAGATAGATGCCCCCCAAAGTGCTAGAATAAGTAGCAGACAGCTACAACTTTATTGTTGTTTTAAACTCTCTTCTTAGATTTATAGCATGCAGCGACAATGATGAATATTATTTTTCGTTCGGTTTTAAGATTTCAGTTTTGTGAATCTGGGTTTACAGTGTGTTCCTTTGTTAGCATAGCACCCCAACTTCATATTTGCAGATCGTTAAATATCCTCAGCTAACCTCCAGGTCCAGCAGCCAGACACAATATAACTAATACAGCATTTGGCAATAGCTTAGTTTGGCTGGATATACAGTTGGCTGTGGAAAACCAGCTTGCACAATCATATTTAATTTACTGTTGTTTTGTGAGCATAGGAATATCATATTAGGTCTCTTGGCCCCCCAGTTGAGGCCAGTGACAGGGGACTGTCCACTTACAAAATAGTGGCAGAGCTTACTACTAACAATCTACTAACAATCACTATGGAAGAAGGAAAAGGAAGATTGAGAACTGGGACACCCAAATTGAAGGCACAGTGGAGGAGCTGGAGGAACAGCCTGAGGATCAAGATAGATGCCATAGTATTTTACTTGCCAGGAAAGAGACTGCTTGGGTCTTGAGGAATGTGTTGTCCTTGTCACGGGAGTAGTCTCTCTAACACAATAGTGGTATCTTCAAGCTTCACCTCTAGGTAGCCTGAAGTCCACTGAGATGCTTGGAACTCACTTTATCACCTGATCCTATGTGACTTACAACTTGGTGCCTTTTTTAGGGCTTGTGAATCAATTACCAAAGGGTCTGCTGACTAGGGACAGGCATGTCAGTAGAAATTAGGCTGCCTTAATATGTTTCCCATTGATTTATCCAAAGTCCTGCAGCAATGACAGAACTTAAATCCAGAATCTCAAGCTCCTCTGCATTACCTTAACTACAACTTCATCTTCCTGTTTCTCAGTAGCATTGACAAAGATTTTTCTGTTTACTGGGACTAATCAGAATTTTCATGCTGTTGCTGCAATCAAAAAAGCAGGTTTACAAAACAGATTTCATGCACAAAGTACAAATATTTGTGATGAAATATTTTGGCTTTTTTTGGTAGTCTTTAAAGGTAAAACATGGTTGGGACGACTTATCTAGTTTCTCTTAAATTACTTTTGAACAAAATTTCAAGAAATTTTTGACAACAGAATTTTAGAAAAAGAAAAATGCACCAACACCACATAGGGTCAACGGAAAACTTTTTGTTCTTAAGGAAATCAGCTTTGTTCAATGTTTCACCAGCTCTCCATCTGCTCAAACAGAGGAAAATACACAAACAAGTCTGCTACATGTGTGAGAGGCTGGAGCTTCTTTCTGGCTCTCACTGAGCCCTATGCTACAGTTTAATAGCAGAAGACTCCATCAGTAGCTGTTGGCCGTATGTTGTTTTATCTGGCAGAGAAAATACATGAGTGGCTTAAAAGGTCAGGACTGCTTCAGAAATCCTGGGGACCGATGAAGTCGTATGTATACCATTTTGAAGGCATTCTGTTTTGCAAGACTACATGATACAGCTCTAAACATGTGAAATGGAGATCGTGCTTGGAAACAGTTACAGCTAGTGGTAAATTGGGAGTGACCCAGGAAAAAGATGGTCCAGTCCTGGTAGAAAATTGAATGTACCAGTGGCCTTACTGGGAATAATTTAATAAGCCTAATGGAAAATGGCTCCGCTTTAATGCGATTTACACTGATGGCTGCCTAAATAATGATACTCCTTGTATCTTTAATTATTTTTAACACCTGTTTCCAATCAATAGTAACAGCTTTTGGGAGCTGCTGGACTAGGAGAAGCTTGTGTCTAAAACCTAGCGACTCATTTAGACCTGTGAATGTGCCTGTATGCTCATGCATATATATATATATTAGAACTGTAATTACAAAAACCAGCTTTTTATCATGATGCATAATTTAATATCCGGTGTGCTACTGCTTGTGAAGAGGTGAAGTCACAAGTTCTTGTATGCAACTTTGTCGTATAGAATGGGCAGGCTGAATGGGGCTCACTGAGATTTACAGTAGCTGCCATTGTAAACTGGAATCCCGTTCTCTACAGCATTAAGTAATTGCAGCTCACGCAACAGGTCGTTTTGCAGATCAGATACAGATGCAATGTTCGTTGGAAACACGGTGCTTCTGTCACAGCTTTCCCTGAACCCTCTCATATTTTGGGCTTTTTGTACCCTACTCAAAAATTAAAATTCTTCTCTGTGAATTTAAACCACAGAGTTAATGAATAAGCATATTCTCATGGTATTCCCTCATGCCAAGAGCTAGATTGGCTATCTGTTGAGGTCAGTGATTTCAGTGGAATTAAATCAGTCCCTAAAGTATAATATTGAGTCCAGGTTCACTTACTGTTTTGCTGTGTCTTACAATGCTGACCTCTGACTGTACATGATCTGTCCATTTGCTTTACTCATCAGTGGTGTGCAATACTGTCTTTTATCTATTCTGAATGAATGTGCGTTTTGATTTCTTGGGTCAAAGCCCACAGATTAATGTCTTTTGCAAAACTGGTAATTTGAGAAAGTGAGTTATTTACATTAATAATGAAGCTGTCTCTCCCACGTTGATTTTGCTAAAGAATTTTCTGGAGTTGTGTGTGAGAAAGTGTCAGTTGTTGGGCAAAATCAGCTTCAAGTCCAGCCGATGCATTTAGCACCAGACGACAGGTCAGAAGAACCGGTGCTGGGTATGGCCTTTACCTGTCTGGAAATGTGGGCTTTTTATAGATAGCAGTTTGAATTTTCCTTGCAGTCTTGGATTTTTAAAACTACCCATTAGCTTGTAGGGAGCACGATGGCTGACTCCAGGCCTTTGGCTTAATGAAGTGCCAAAAGTGAATTTGCAAATAACTTCAAGGACAGCTTTTCTGTGTGTACGTACACTGGGTTCTCCTCTTTCAAATTCTTTAATGTTTACCTCTAGTATCATATGAAATCATCCAGAGAAAGCTAAATTGAGTTGTACATTATTTTATTTGCTTAAAAGATTACGTATGCACAGAAGATGGTCATGCTTCTCAACGCATCTGTTGGGAAAGTACACTGTGTATATTGTGTGTTTTCTGTCTGCTGTTGTATGTGCCTCTCCCACTGGATGCATACCACTCTTTTATCCTCTTCTATTTCCAGCACTCCTGAATCCAACACCACCTCTTGCTGGGACACTGGTATGTCCCAGTCCCTTCTGTGGCTGATGGGAGAAGCTCTGTTCATGGCACTGTCCTTCCCCTGTCTTGGCCATGTGTCAGGGGCTCTGTCTGCTTTCTTCCATGGCCTGCTTTTCTCATACTATAATCCGTATTAATCTTTCAGTGCCAGGGATGCCGTGTGCCCTGGGGTTTTCTTCTGTTATGGGGAAACACTGTTTTGATCCATTGGCCAATACAGCGGTGACAATCACAGCTGCTGGGCTGTGAGCCAGATGTAGAGACTACAAGGTAAACCCCACTTTGCTGATTTGTCTGATTCTCCACTAAAATTAATAGACTACTGGTCATCAACATCTAGAATAGTCTTTGTTTGGACTAAGCACTCAACAGTTACTACACTAAGGCAAAGGGAGGCTTGAACCATTAGGGATGTAGACACATGTTGTTTTTCTTTGTCTGTGAAATTGGTTTAAAGCTTTCTTATATCTGACCTCTTGGTTTTTTTTCACCTTCCAATCAGTCTTAGCTGTCTGTTGGACCATGTTATAAAAACATATTGGCAAAAAGTCTCGATTTAAGAGATACACTGTAAAGAAAATATACTAAATGTTTATGCCTTGTGTGAAATCTTGCCTTGTTTGTCTTGTGCAATCCTACCCTTCAGGTTTTTGCAGACTGTAAACGTGTCTTGACAGTGAGGCTATATTTACCAGTAAGATTGTTTTTTGTTTCTTTAAGCATTACTGTATTGCACAATAATATTCTTATTATTCAATATAAAGAGTATTACTGGTTGACTAAGATTACGTGACCTTTGCTTGCAGGAGTGTCCTGCAGACTGTGGACATCTAACCCAGCAGCAAACATACCCGCACTTACCTGACATAGCAATCAGTGAGTAGGTGACAGGTCTGCACAGAGCCGTGTCCAGTCAATATTATGTCAGGGAATCACTGTGCCTGTGCTCCCTGTTACCTGCCTGTAAGTATAGCCCACTTATGGCTTCGTAAGTTGTACTTTTTCCATGCCCTGGCTTGTTAGCCAGATTGTCAGCATGTCTTGTGGCCTCTGCATGATGTGACAGGCTGGTAAGCCAAAGCACAAGGAATCTCGTTCTTCCCACCTACCCAGATATGTAGGTCCAAGACTGCTGGCAGTCAGTCCTGATTTGCACAGTCATAAATGACAGGAGAATTGTCCAGAAAGGCTGCCCATGGATGTGCCCAAGCTGTGGGAGTTTCTAGGCTGGGAGTGATGTGAAGCTGCTGTAGTGGGTTGCAGAGGTTTATGCAGCTAATGGCAAGTCTGAGGTAGCCTTACACCACTGTTCCTTAGGGAACATAACCCTCCCACAAGCATGTTTCTGTGTTAAATTAGTTGACTTTCCCTCATTTTCCATGTTCTCATATGAAACTCCTTCCAAGAGTTTTGTGATAATATTTTGTAACAACAGATTTGCAGTTGCAAAAGAACTAGATTCTGCTCTGCTGGATTAACGGTCCTATTCTCTTTGCAGGATTTTGGTGCCTTGAGCTTAATACATTTTCATTTAAAGAATGAATGCAAATGCTATTAGTCCAGAGGCATGCCTTAAGAAATCATGAGGTTGGCTTAAAAATCAAGAGATTTTTACACAAAATACATTTGGGTTTTTTTTCTTTCTTTCTTCGCCTTTGACCTCTGCTTTTTCAGGCAATATTACACACACCACTTGGGAGGTCTTTCCTGTGATACAGAATGATAGGAAACTTGTGTTAGTTTCATGAGCATGCATGAACAAGTTAGATAATGTCTTTTAAATCAGAATAAGGTATTAGCTTTTTCTCTTTTACAATAACATCACAGATACTCAGTTTATCTTAAGTAATTTGTAAAGCTCAGAATTCTATTTTAATGCAGTATGAATGTGTGTCAGTGCTTATACTAACTGGTCAGAAATAATGGACTTCTTATGCAAATAGAAAGGGAACAGCAAGCTGCATTGGGTGATGGAGATATGTTCTGTGAGCTGTCTTTGTAGGGACTTAGGTTCAGGGTCCATATTTTAATCTAATTTCATGTTCTTGTTGTTCTTCCACCAGTTAGAAGAGTAAATAGTCTGTTTAAACTCACTCCATTGAGGACCATTCAGGTGCAGAAAGAAAACCTGTGGACAAGTGTTTTTCTGGGGGTTAGGGACACTGGGTTCCTGTGCTTGAAATTGCTTTTGACATGGGTCTGTCTTTTGGTTTATTTATGTATAGCTCAAAATACCTTCTGGTATGGGCTCAGTCTTAAATACTGCTAGGCAGAGAAATTATGAGTAAGAACATCAAATAATAAGTAATTTGAGACAGTTAAGTTTGCCACTGATGCATTGGACTTCATTTCAGTGGCAGTAGAATTGAATAGGTCATTATGTGCCTCAAACAGGAAATCTAGGTGGAGAAGAAAAATGTGGTGTTAAGGAAAACTTGGTTTTGTTCTCCAGCTAACAGTGTTTCTCTTGGGAGCCTTTTATCAAACCAGTGAAGAGATGTTACTAGAGACAGAACAAATAGTTCAGAAGAGGAAGAATTTTCCAGCTACGTAATAGGTTTTGCTGTGTCTTTTGCAAATATAGCTTAACTGCTTCCCTGCTGGGAAGTAGTACAAAATTCAAGCAACTTGCTTTTTTGAAAGCAGGCTTGGGAGGGGGAGGGAAGGCTTTACCTGTCTATAAATGTGTATTCTGGACATGTGAAATCACTGTTGACTGGGTTAGATAATGACCTCAAAAACTAAAGAATTAGAAAATTATGTAATCAGCCAAACCCAACAGCCATTTGCATTTCATATTAATGTTCATCTTTTGTAGATGTTAATGAAAGGAAGCAAAATGCTTGAACATTGGGCTGAATTAGATGAAGCATGCATCATTTTTCATTCTTATTATGCAGTCTTCTATTAAATTAACACTTTTCTCTTCTTGGGTACAGTAGGGATTCATACATCCTATTCTGAGGGGAAGGAACTACCCCCTGTATTGTCTGTCCTGTCAGTGCTGCTTTAGAAGTGATGCAAAGTTTGGTACACTGGGCACGTGATAGAACTTTTTGTCTAGAGATTCTGTGACCTTGGGTAAGTCATGTTATCTTTTTGTCTGCATTTCCCACTGGACACATGTAGATATATTTCTTCTCTGCCAGAATTTTTCATGTATAAGGACAAGAAATTCTCTTGCATAAAGGGAGTTAACTACCACCTGTATAGAGAAACTATCAAATTATGGCTCTGAAATTGAATTAAGCATCTAGGTATTAAAGGTGAGCACATAATAATGCTAGCATATAGGAATGTGTTTTTCCCCTCAGTGGGAGAAAGAAATGAATGGTGGATTAATAACATGAAGCACCCAGCATCTCACTGCTTTGACCCTATTCAGAGTTTCTGTAACACATTGAGAGTCCAGGAGGGGCATAAGAGTTGAAGTAATTATGGTTCTGTATACCAAAGACTTTTACAGACTCTTAAAAAAGAAATAAACCAGTCATGTGTTAATCCTGTTAATATATTGTAGATTCAGAACCAAGAGAAGTGTTTTGCTGTGCATGCAGACAAGGCAACGTGGCAGAGGAAATGATCCATTATTATAATATCTCAGCCAAATGGGGATGTGCCCTTAGGAAAAGCAGGGTGGGGGGAGCGAAGGGTTACTGAGGAACATCAGGAAGGGAACATCTCATGAAGCTGGAAGTGTGTAGGAGAGGTTTTGCTCTTTAAGTTTGAGGCAGTGGGCTGAGATAGTAAAGGATAAAAAGGAATAGGAAGAGTGATGGAGAAAGAACTGAGAAGAGATTTTTGTCATTTGGAGTTTTTTTGGTCACTCAATGAAAAAATCCATCCATAGTTTAAAAAATGCAAGCTGATTTCATATGCTTTCACTGACCTGCAGGATTTGAAGGCCATCATCCTTTAAAAGGCTGCAAGTTCTAGATGATGTATAATGACATTAGATCCCCATATGGGATGTAGACAGTAGTGCTGAATTTGCCCCTTTACTGCATTTATGGCTAATAAATTCATTTAAGGCAACAAAATGAGAGGTTTTAGAAGACACACACTGACTATACATGCAGTAGTCCAGATTTGGCAGTATGTTGGCTGCTTTGCAGTGTCTTGTTGATGCAAGGCAATCCTAAACCCAGGTTAACCACCCAGTTAAAAGTGTGTTTACTGCTGGTCAGGTTTGTCAAAGTAGCACAGAGCATCTGCAGGCATTGCTGAAATTAGATCGCTCTTTGCATATATAGCTGAAATGCACATTATTAATGACCAATGTCAGTGCCTCTGTTGGATCACCAGTGCTTTCTGTCAGAAATAGTGTACTCTCTTCAAGGATTTTGCTGCAGTATTGAGATATGGATTGATCATGATATAGATTGGCTGATCCCCTTTTATACTCCCAGTTAGATCTGTTTCCATTTCCAATTCTGAAGAGCAGCAATAGAAATAGAATAGAAATAGCTGTAGTTTGCCTAAACTGCAGTTCAGCAGACAGAGGGAATGACTGTGTGCTAAGCATCAGGAGGGGCACAAGTACCTTGCAAAGAACAGTTTTGCTTAGGGCAGGTATAATTTTAGGGGCATTCTGTTTGAGACAAAGTGCTTTACTCCCTGGCCGTAGACAACCAATAGCTGCCTGCAGAGGCTGCGTAGTTTCATGCATAGAGGGTATAAACAATGTTTCCTGAAATTATGAAACAAAAATGTGCTGCTGTTTTTTTTTTTTTTTAACTTTGTTATATGCAGTGGTTTTTACTTTGTGTGCTGCCTTCTTGCAATTTAACCACCTAATACATGCAAATGCACATTAATGTGTAGGCAGGTTTTGCCTAACAATTTTCCTGGACGGGATTGAAAGTGAGGCATGGAATTGTATTTTGAGTAGTGGCAGATGCCTTCTGAAATAGGCTTACCATATGGGGAGAGGAACATGGTCACAGCAAAAGGTGTGAGAACTACCTCAACTCAAGTTTCTAGTACTGATACCCTGTTGTCTCCTGTTTCAATCAGCAGAGCTTGCTACGAGGCATTCTGTGGGACAGAACACGGGAAGTGATGTAGTTGCCCTAGAAATCAGTGGTGCTAAGGATAACTGTGCATTTCTCTTCAACAAAATTAAGTCCTTGAGGGTGATTTTAAAAAACAATGACTTGTCATTACAGCAGAGTTCTTTCTGCGTTGTTGTTCTTGGTGCAGTGTTGTGTCAGCTGTATGAAAATGAAGGGGAATTAGACACAGTGGGGAGACTTTCTGTTGGACATTAAGGGAGCTCCTGCTGGGGTAACGTACGATGCAATTTAGGTATCGTTTTGATGTAGACTCCAAAAGGTTGGGAGAATAGGACTGACAGAGGAAGCACAAGACCAGGATATGACTAGGGTAAAGCCATGTATCTTAGCTTTGCTCAAGGGAGGACATGAGACTTGAAAATTTACAATACACCTTTTGCCTATCACTGTAAGGAGGTAGGTACCACTGTTAGTTTACATAGCTAAAGCTTGCCAAGTAATTTTCAGATGTTTGAGACAAAATCTACCCTACAGCTTTTATTAACCAGTAAAAGTACTCTTCCCCTGTGAAGTACTGTCCTCTTGGCCAACCCTTTGGCCAGCCCTTCATGATTCTACGTGCTCACGCTAGGGTCATGAAAGATATGGTCTTTCTGAATCGAGTCTTGAGGATGTCCATGAAAGTGAGGAGCCTGGGGAAAGAAGGTAGCAGCTGAATGTACTGGGCTGATTTTACACCTGGTCAACCTTGAGTAAGTGTGGGAATGGTGAAAAGGGATATCCCTGTCAGATAGTTGGTGAGGGAGCAAGCAGGCTTATCTGTTATTTTTGTATTTCTCTTGTGTTCTATTTTTGTGGGAGATAGTTGGAGCCAGGGACAGTTTCTAGGAAACTAGGGATGAGACTACCTTGTTCTGGGAAATCAGTCTCTGTGGATGTGGATTCAGCTGTCCCACATGTTCTCCCAGAGAATGGCCCCTGGTGTGTTTTATTTACTAGTGTGCCTCCAGCTTTAGGATCCAGCATGCTCAAGAGTGTCAGCAGGCCTTTTTCTCCAAGCTGCTCCTGCTGGCGTTAGATGTGCAACATACTGGATTCTCCTGCCTCTCTGAGTGGAAGTGGAGGTGCCTCAACAGGCTCTGCCAGGTCTGGGATGCCCTGTGGTCAGTTCTGCACTTTTCATCCTGTCCTCTATTGAGTTGTTGGTGTGCTAATGTAAGGGAGAAAGAAGCAGGACTCAGGCCATTTTTAAAAAATAGTACTAATGCATCAGCCAAAAATATCACTGTATTGTAGCTAGTTGATTAAAGCAGTGCTTTAGGATACTGGATTCTACACAGTACCAGTAATTCTGTGGATAATGCATAGCATCCTAGAACTGAATACCAGGTTGGAAGGGACCACGTGTATGTAAGCAGTTCAGTGACAGCTTTTTTACCAAACAGAAAGTACATTTTAGTCCTAAATATATTGGCAATATAATACTGCAGTTCCAGTTTTTATTCTGAATCCTGAGTCTCATCTTGGAACAGAACAATGGGGAAGTATGGTAACAAGATTATCTTAATTTTTATTATTAGAACTCTAACTGATAATGAAAATCCTTGAGCCTCTTGGAATTCCAAAATGTAGAAGTACTTGAACATACAGACCTCAAGAAGAGAGATGTGTGCCTTGGAAATTTGGTTTCTTCTAGTGGAAAAACCTAATTTTTCCTCCACTGTTGTAGGGTGAAGGTGAATCTGTCACACTTACCTGCAGATGTACAGTGAAATTGGTGGAAGGGGAATGAGCTTGTGGGCAATTGGAATGTCCATGTGGGGAATTGCTGTACAGCACTTGCTAGGCCAACCTGACAGCTTTAGCAACCTTCATTTAATAAACTAGAAAAGAGTCATAATTGGTCTGTTGCATTGTATTAGCTGAAACTTGATCAGGCATGAGTAGATCAGACGAAACACAACTAGTTGGGACTGCTTAGAAGACTGTTCATACTTAACATTAGTTTTGTCTGGTGTTTGTGTTTTGTTTTATTTCCATGTGATTTGCAAACAAGGGGTGAATAAAAGGAATATATCAAAGACCTCTGCATCCTTGAGCTGCAGGTTTGTCCCATGTTAGCTGATACCGAGGGGAGAAAACTGAAATAAAGTACATTAGAAATCATGTTAGGGAAGCAAAATTTCACAGGAAATTTTATGGTTTTATATTTGCCACTTCACTTAGAACAAATCTGTGAGGTTCCATGGCTGCGTGGGAGTTTGCCCGTGGCCAGAAATTAGGAACGAGCCAGAGAACAGCTGCACTAAATATTTTTCCCTCTGATAGAGACTAAATTTGACATCAAAAGACGGCTAATGCATAGGAGTAGCTCTGCTGTTTCACGTTTGGGTGATCTTGTTACTCTGGTTGCTGCTGCAGCAGTTACACTTTCTGATAAGCATGGCCATGAACTGACTTTGATATTGTTACTGAGGCATTTGCCATGAAAAAAAAAAAGAGTACAGATTAAGAGTTCCCAGTTGTCCTAGGGGCTGCTGTAGGCATGATGGGATTCTTAATGTGTCTGTATCTCTGTGCATCATTAGGCATCACAGAAAAGGGCAGTGCAGCCCAACTAGCACAATTCCAATGTGCTGTGACTGGGCTGCTTTTGTACGTACTGTTATGCAGAATAGAAATGCAGATAATTTAAAAGGCTCTATGAAAAACCTGCAAATTCTGGCAGTAGCTTATCACAGCTGTTTCCCATCCCATCTCTTTCCAGATATTGTGTGATAAACTGGAACGTTTTGTTTTCTTCTGAGATGTTGTATTGACATGACAGAAGAGCTTGTCAGGGAGGACCGTTTCTCAGGTACAGCACACTGAAGTAATTGAGATGCTGACTGGCTCAGTTTTCATTGGGATTGGATAAATGTAAATGAATTCCACATTTGTTTTGGCAATGTGACTGTGGAAGCAGCAGGGCAGGCAGTCTTCCTCCAGGAGGAAATGTGGATCTGCTGCAGCTGGAAGAAGGAAGGGTAGAATTGCTGGGTACTTAGGAATGTTGTATCTGATGCCTCATGCCCTAAGGCTGACAGGTTAATCCTGTTTGCCAGTATCTGTTTACCCTTTCTGTACCATCCCAAGTGAGGGATGCACCAACATTCAGCAACACAAGGAGAAAGTGATGGAAAATACCACAGGGGCACAAGATCCCCTGAATGTCTCCCAGAAAAACTTCATCTTCATATACATACATGCCAGCTTTTCCATTTAGTGACCTTATCCTTTAATTTCATTTTAGGTAACCCTCAAATGACAATAAATCACTGTTGGTAGTCAGGCCAGAAATCTAGAGGGTATAAAGATAAGTTCTGCTTAGTTAGTTTTTTTTATTTTCTTTAACTTCCTTCATCTTTTTCTTCTCTCCAACAAGTATAATTTTTGGGTTTCTTTGGCTTTCTCACCAGCTCGTGTTCCTGGGGTCTAAAAAGTCTTGTCCTAGCAGCTAGGTCTGGAATTTGGGCTGCCTTTTGTCTGTTCCTACGTTATCATTTCTAAACCAAATGAATTTTCATCTCTGATATCTGTAATTTAACTTGAGTTGGTTTTAATTCTAATAGAGTTATGAGAATATTATATATATCCAATTAAAGCTTTTTTTTTGTTTTAGCTTTTTTAAACAAATAAGCATGTGGTGTTTAAATGTTTTTTTTTTTTTTAAACAGGAAATCAGGTTGAGGATAACTTTTTTTATGTAGGGCTCTTGAGAATGTGTGTGTGAGATAAATGATAATTGATTAAGGGTGACACATTAAAAAAATCACACTTCTTTCAAAAGTTAAATTTCTAGTTTTCATTTAGATTAAGGCACTGAAAATCCTAAGCAGAGTAACTTGAGTGCTAATACAGAAAAAAAAATCAAGTGACAAAAGAGAAAACTAGCACAGAGTTCATGGGTGGGAGAAATCTGGATTAGTGGTCCTTCTGCAGGTGAAGGGAGGAGACATTCTAACCTGCTACATGGCCAGAAGCCAGGAGTCTAAACTGCCAGCTTGCCACCCTATGCTTTGTAGCTGAGATATTGCAGAAATCCTGTTTGCTGTGTGAATTGCAATAAGATGCTGGAATACGTGCAGCATTATGTACATAACTACAGTATTTGTGTATGTGCCTGCTAATAATTAGCACTGAGGTTCACAGATCGAAAGCACTGTTTCGAGGAACTTGTTTTGATGGAGATTTTTATTTATCTGCCTTGAGTACCTGCCACATGCTCAGCATTACTCTTCCAATGAATTGCTGGTTTTGATGGAAGCACATTTAGGTCATAGAGTGGTAGGGGTTGGAAGGGACCTCTGCAGAACATCAAGTCCAACCCCCCCCCCCC